>JAWPHD010010520.1:0-93055 GCA_037043455.1 Cyrtodaria siliqua
GGTTCCATGGGAGCCCAGAATTTTCAGAAGACAAAATCACTTATCCAACCCTTTACAACATACTATAAGGAAACCAATTCAAAATTTATTTCAGCTAGGACAAGAAATGTAAGAGATATAGTCCTGTAAACACAGCTTACACGCACAATTTGATGTGAAACAAATATATTTTAAGGGCTATCAGAATTTGGGTTCCATGGGAGCCTAGGGGTTACAGGAACCAAAATTACTTAAGCAGGCTTACGATAATGCTATAAGGATGCCAATGGCCAAATGTGGTTGTGCTAGGATAAGAATTGTAAGAGATATAGACTTGTAAACACAGCTTACACGCAAAATTTGATGTGAAATGGGACACCTTTTATGGGCTATCATAAGTTGGGTTCCATGGGACCATGGGTTACAGGAACCAAAATTGCTTATGTAGCCCTTAAGATAATGCTATAAGGAAGCCATGAACAAATTTGTTGTGCTAGGATTAGAAATGTAAGAGATATAGACTTGTAAACACAGCTTACACGCAAACCTTGATGTGGGGACGCCGACACCAACGCCGGCGCCCACGTGATTACATAAGCTCTCTTATCTTTGAATAGTCGAGCTAAAATGACTTGCCCAAATGACAGTTTACTAGCCCCGGGCTTCGCTCTAGTGGGTTAATTCGAAGACTGCCATCAACTGTGTTTCAGTAGCATATTCAATGTAAATATCACAATACTAGACCCATTAAAATAATAGTTATTGTTAATGAAATAGTTTGTCCAGCAAAACTCAAGGACACTAGTTTTTGGTGCATAATTATCATTAATATTAATTCATATGATGCTTTAAGGCAATAATAAATTTTCTTTTGTGATCTTATTGTACTTTTATTTAAACTGTACAACTGTTAGCAAACACATAAAATGATGACTTAACAAAAATACACGGAGTCCTCGTGCGTCCTTGAGCTCGCAACCATCGCTTTTTTTTTCTTGTAACTCGCAACTCGCATTTTTTCCTTGTAACTCACAACTCACATTTTTCTTGTACTCGCAATTCACATTTTCTAAGTTATTTTCAGCTTGTAACTCGCAACTAGCATTTTTTGACTTGTGTAACTCATAACTCGCTTTTTGTAACTCGCAACTCGACCAAAAGTGACACTCCCCTTTAGAACAGTGAACATTATTTCGTTTTGCCATGGTGATTAGGTGGTCAGATATTAGGATTGTAACAGACTGCCAGATACATGTTTTTTTCAAAACTTGTTTTAAGAATAGGCAGTAGTATAAAATGTAAATTCGTAATACAATTGTTTTCACGCGTACAATACGCATTGTGATGAAAGCTTATCTGGAGCACTGCATAAGAGAGGTGTTCAACTTTAATTGAACACTTTTGTTTAAGATGTTATTTTTCAGCGGAAGTGATTATCATAAAAAATGCGTGATTTAATGATGTGAAACTGTCATTTAGAACGTAGCATTTAAAAATAATCTCCAGTTTCACGCTGTTCGTTTTAATTACATTTTGAATTAGGTGTACACTATTTTCCAGCTTTAAACCAGTATGTTTCTGTTGCCGTGGAGTTTTACCTTAAACCAAATATTTCCACTAATGTATATCATAATTGTTTAAAACTGTGTTTATAATTAAAATAAGATCGTATGTTTTATTTAAGACAAAAATATAGATGTTGAATTAAAAGCTCGACTTTTTACCGCAATATTAAGAAATTGACAGATAATAGGACAGTTTGCTGTATGTTACTGATAATTTTATAAATAACCAAATAACTTTTTTAATCATATTTTGTGATTTTAAAACATGAGCAGTTATTGTTGATGTATATCATATACCTTATAAAGATATCTTTGGTAAAAAATTATATTATTTTTATCATTATTTGCAAATGTGTGTGTTTTGCCCTAAATTTTAAGTTATATATTTTTTCTTCTTTTCTTTTTAGGAAACTTATGAAACTTGTTTTTTTTTATAGCGAAGAAATCACAAAAATGCCTGCAGTGATGTTTTGAACTAGAAGCTTTCGTAAAATTTAATCATTTTCATAGTTGAATTTCATGTTAATTTTCGCTTGAAAATCTTGAAAATCGACAAATTTCAAAAAAGTGCATATTACACTTTTTTTACGTTCCGACATGGACATATCAGAAGACTATAACCTTAAACAACATTTTAAAAGCATTTGTCTTCAAATTTGTATTCAGTTATTTTATAATTGAAGATTTTGCTTCAAAATGCCATCTCTACCCTTTTTCAAATATACGGGATGCAGCAACATTAGGAAGCACATAATAGTGCATGTCATAATGTTCGTATCGAAGGAATCATTAGACTTGACATTAAAATCAACATATTCGGCGAGAATTTCGATATAGTTGATTCAGTTACACAATGAAAGTGTTCAATTATAAGTTGAACACCTCTGGATGTAATCAAAGTGGGTATATAATGTACATGTATCGAAGTGGGTATATAATGTACATGTATCTGTAATCGTCGTAATGTACACTGTATATAAGTATCTATTTGTTATCAAAGGGTGTATATAATATACATACATCTGTAATCTAAGTGTGTATTAATGTACATGTCAGTGTTCCCACTGACTTTTTCATTTGGGGGTACCCCCTACTGTTAAATTTGGGGGTACACTACAAATTTAGGGGGTACACTATGAATTTTTAAGATTTTTTAAACCTTTCAACATACTTTATTTGCTACTGAAGGCATTACATACACAGTGTAATATTCAAGATGACACATATTTTTTTTTTTTTTCTGTGCGTGCATGCACGTACGAGGTCAGTTTTCAGTGCGTGATTTTTTGTTTTCATGCGTGATTCACGCAAATAATGTGCGTGAATGGGAACACTGCATGTACATGTACCTGTAATCGAAGTGTGTATATAATGTGCATGTACATTTATATGTATCGAAGTGTGTATATAATGTACATGTACATGTATCTGTAATCGAAGTGTGTATATAATGTACATGTATTCTGTAATCGAAGTGTGTATATAATGTAATGTATCTGTAATCGAAGTGTGTATATAATGTACTGTATCTGTAATCGAAATAGGTATATAATGTACATTGATCTGTAATCGAAGTGTGTATATAATGTACATGTATCTGTAATCGAAGTGAGTATATAATCCAAGTGTGTATATAATGTACATTATCTGTAATCAAAGTGTGTGTATAATGTAAATGTATCTGTTATCGAAGTGTGTATATAATGTAAATGTATCTGTAATCAAAGTGTGTATATAATGTATCGATACATTTTTCGGTAATCAAGGTGTGTATATAATGTACAGACATCTGTAATCAGTGTGTATACAGTGTACATGTAATCGATTGATTGATTGATGTGGGGTTTTACGGCGCACCAACACAAGAAAGGTTATATGGCGCCAAACAGGGATGAACATGCCAGGCTCATCCTCCATTTACATCTAGATAAAATACACCATTTTAAAACATCAATATGGATACATTTAATTTAAATCATGGTCTAATATTTTCATTTTTCATATAGAGATTGAGGATAAAATTTGAGTAAACCCCTTTATTTTCACCTACTGAATATCTCAACTACCGGAAGTCGACCAGATGTGAAAGTTATGAATGTCATATATTATTAATTTTATAATTTGAAAAAACTAAATTCTGGTAAAACACAATCTAATATATATGTTATATTTACAAACACTAACAATGATGATACTAATTTGAATGGCGTTTTAAATAGTCTATAGCTGGTTTTATATTCAACATATATTTGATAAATCGAGTGTACATTGTAGTCGAAATTTACTCATTGTATTTATCAGTGTCAACTTTGTAGTCGGCATCATGTTTGCACTTTTTTCTGGTGATTGACTGCATTTTCAAGCGCGCTGTCAGACAAGCTGAAAAACTGTCGGAAAAAGTCAGATTTTGTTTTTATTCCCAATAATAAATCACCACAGGTGTGCCCACTCATGGTTAATTCGGAGTGTTGGATCACTCGACAATGGCGTACTTTCACGAGGTGGATACTCGGAGTCCAAACACTTCGCATACATTGGTGCAGCACTCGATACCCACAAACAAGGTGAATCGAATAAAGGAATAAAGTGGGGTTCGCACGAGCAGTACTGTATATATATATATATAATATATATATATATATAACCTACAAATATATTTTGAGAATCCGAACTATAGACACAATATTAACGGCTTTAACCATCAAGGCCAAACCCCAAAACTAGAGCGTTAAATTAAGAGTTACCTGTAATTTGTTCCACGTATATTTAATTGAATGCATAATTCGTTCCAAGTATATTCAGTCAAGGGTATTTTAAGAACCTGACAATAAACCTTTACTTTTAATCGTAAACATACATTTATTATATTATCTGAACACCAAGTTAGAGTTTTGTTGTGCAGTTTTGCCATTATTTGGCCGGTTAGTTTTTAGGAGACTGTCTAAAGATCACGTCGCTACAGTCATGGTTACAAGTCCCACTCTTGTGAAATTTCAAAAATACACACTCTGGACAAATTCTCTTCCAAAGGTGAATTGAGAGTTTGAGGCACCAAACCTTGAAAACATACCCCTGAACCAAAGGTTAAAAAAAATTCCTCATCCCCAACCACACATACCTGGACACAATTTTACCCTTCTATAGGCAGATTGAGGCAAAACAAACCCTGCCCCAACCCCCGGACGCATACCCACTAGATAAAAGTTCAAAAATATCCCCCTGGACACAATTTTATCCTTCCGTAGGCAAATTGAGGCAACACAATGGATGTGTACCCCCTCGACAAAAGTTAAAATATACGCACCAAAAAACCCTGGACCCCCTGGACAAAGGTTCAAAATACACCCGCCACACACCCCCATGGACAAAATTTTACACCTCTATAGACAAATTGAGGCAACACAATGGACGCGTTGCCCCTCGACAAGTTTTATCCCCTGGCGGATTGAGGCACCAAAACCGCCCCTGGACAAGGACACCCTAGACAAAGGTTCAGAATACCTCCCCTGGACAAAGTTTTACCCTTCTATAGGCAGACTGAGGCATGAAAACACACCCCTGGACAAAGGTTCAAAATACCCACCCCAGGACAAAATGTTACCCTTCCATAGGCGGATTGAGGCGCCAAAAACCCACCCCCGGACACGGACCCCCTGGACAAAAGTTCAAAATAACCTGCCTAGACAAAGTTTTACCCTTCCATAGGTGGATTGAGGCGCCAAAACACCCCCCTGGACAAAAGTTCAAAATACCCCACTAGACAAAGTTTTACCCTTTCATAGGCGGATTGAGGCACCAAAACTGCCCCTGGACAAAGGTTCAGAATACCCCACTGGACAAAGTTTTACCCTTCCATAGGCAGATTGAGGCATCAAAACACTCCCCTGGACACGGACCCCCTGGACAAAGGTTCAAAATACCCACCCCAAGTACAAAATTTTACCCTTCCATAGGCGGATTGAGGCACCAAAACACCCCCTGGACACAGGTCCCCTTGACAAAAGTTCAATTCAAAATACCCCCCCTGGACAAAAAAAATACCCTTCTATAGGGGGGGTGGGGATATTTTCTGGAATAGCCCATTGTCGTGTGTTTTCGCGATGACCTTCACGGTCCCAATCAAAGGAAGATAGACGAATTTGTTACGAAAATAGAAAAAATGTTTTTAAGCCTTATGTAATTGATTTCCAAAAATATGTAGGTTTAAATATAAAATGTAGACCCACTCATTGGCCACATTATTTGGATTTAATACTCTCCTTGTACATTTTGGTTATTTCATAGAAATATTAAAAACATAATGTTCATGCGATATTAAAGTTGTGTGTGCTGTGTTTTCGATATTGTATGCTAAAAAACTTCATATTTGTAGGCAGTGTATTAAACTGTAAATAACATTTATATAAGAATAAATCACTTTTTTCCTTTTTTGGTACATCTTTTTTTCAGGTTTTTAATATGCTGCAACAGTTAATGTTATATCAAAAAAGGTAATTAATTGTGAACACATAAATTGTATACCAGCAAATTTAATCTTTCAGTACTGTATGCTGTGGTGATGGTGTAATAAAAATAATGCAAAATATTCTATGTTTCAAGCAACCCTACGGCCTATGCCTACCTTCTTAACTAAAATGTCCAGGACCCAAATTAAATAGAGGATAATTGTTGCTTTTTGTTGATTATCGAGTTTTAATTCACCGAGTGAGCACCAAAATAGGGGAGGCACTTAGATTCGCACCTGTCTATATGTCAATTGCATTTTTTTGGTGACAAAAGGGCACATGTGATCCATGAACGCAGCTTCAAGTTTTATCTGTTGTGCACCGAGATCTCTTACTAAAGGGGGCCATCACTATCAGAATACTAAAGTATTAAATTGATGCTAGGTTTTTCTCCATAAACCATTGGTTAAACTGTCGAATTGCTGACATTGGTGGAAAAATGCTAAACTGGCAATATTGGCGCTAGCTTGCTTCACCCCCGGGGCATTTGATTCACAATTTAAGCATCTCCCACTATGGGGATTTAGACAAAATTATTGGCTCTAGGGTGGGGAATTAGACCCAAAAAAGAAAGGATTGTCTAATTCCCCTGGGTCTGCCCGCCGCCCCCCCCCTGGGGCAAAATATTGATAGGTGCATTAATGAGGCAAAATATAGCATTTTTAACTAATTCAAGGGCCATAACTCCGCTGTTATTGGTCCGCTGCTACTGGTCCGATCTGGCTGGTTTTCGAACTTGTCCGATCTTTCATTAATATTAACAATCCCATAAAGTTTGGTAAAGATCAGATGAAAATTGAAGGCCCTATCGTCTTAACGAGGCAAAATATAGCATTTTTAACTAATTCAAGGGCCATAACTCCGCTGTTACTGGTCCGATCTGGCTGGTTTTCGAACTTATCCGATCTTTCATTAATATTAACAATCTCATAAAGTTTGGTAAAGATAGGATGAAAAATGACGGCCCTATCGTCTTAACGAGGTAAAAGTTAACGACAAAGGACGACAGATGAAGAGTGATCCCAATAGCTCACCTGTGGTTTTCGAACTCGTCTATTGCTATTAACAACCTGTGCAAGTTTGGTAAAGATCAAATAATAAATGAAGGTGCTAGAGTGTTCACAAGGAAGAATATGGCTTCTTTTTTTTCAGAATAACAAGGGCCATAACTCTGCCGTTACTGGACTGATCTGGCTGGTCTTCGAACTTGTCTGATTGACATTAACAATCTGGTCAAGTTTGGTATAGATCGGATGAAAAATGAAGGCCCCATCTTAAGGCAAAATATAGTATTTTTAACTAAATCAAGGGCCATAACTCTGCTGTCACTGATCCGATCTGTCTGGTTTTCGAACGTGTCCGAACTTTCATTGATATTAACAATCTGTTAAAGTTTGGTAAAGATCAGATGAAAAATGAAGGCCCTATCGTCTTAACGAGGTAAAAGTTAACGGACAGACGGACGACGGACAACTCGCCATCCCATAAGCTCTGCTGGCCGTTGGCCAGTAGAGCTAAAAACTACACTAAACACAAGAAAATGCAAAATGTACATAGTACATCAAAAGATTAATTTATTTCATTAAAGCAGTCAAGACTCTTTCCTATGCATAGCTTAGAGACAACTTCTTTTGTGTATACTAAATCACTTTTATTGTATCTTGCAGTTCACCATTCTGGGTTTGTTGGGATCTAGTATCAAATTCCAGTGCCACATATGTAGTGAACGAGACGTGCAGCGAACCTCTGGAGGAAGATACAGAATACAAGATACATCTAGACAAGAACCCCGGATTGGGGCAGTACACGTTCAACATCACAGTGAAGAATGATGTCAGTCTGGAGGTGAAGCAGCACTCTTTTTCCATCACTAAAGGTACAGTATTTTCTTTCATCTACCACTATCCGTTTTTCCTTTTTAAAACTATTTTGTCTAAACAGTTACTGATTCTTCCAGATAACTTCTGGAAGCTTAACACCCAGTTACATTGCCCCTGGTGAGAGGAGGAACCCTATTGCTTTTTGGGTCAGTCGGTTAAAGGTCAAGTCCACAATTACCTCATGGACAATCATTCGGACATACACATTCCACTCAATAACTCCAAAAGTATAACCCCCTCCCTCATGGAACTATTTATAATTATTACATACCTTACTATAAATAGAGGTCTATTTATAATTATTACATGCCTTACTATAAATAGAGGTCTATTTATAATTATTACATACTTTCTATAAATAGTGGTCTATTTATAATTATTAAATACCTTACTATAAATAGAGGTCTATTTATAATTATTAAATAATTTACTATAAATAGAGGTATATTTATAATTATTACATACCTTACTATTAATAGTAACATATTTTAGTGAAAAAACAATGATTATCAGTCCTTTTACAAAATCCATAATCGGCACACTGGGCCATATATTACGGATTATGGAAAATTGGCACAGTAGCAACAGACTGTCAGCACACGATGACGTTAACTTCATCAAGCAACACAATTACGTCATATTGAAGTGCTATGGCTGAGGAGCAGCCAATGAAATCTCAACTGCAATTTTCACGCCCAGTAAATAAACGTTGGAATATATCATTAAAGTGAAAGATGTGGTTTTTATGAACAGACAATAAAGAAAACTAAAGTAATTTATAAATTGAATAGATTTGCCAAATAATTGTTTGCATCTAAACTACTCATATGTTTAAATTATATAGCTTTGTACACATGTCGATGTATTTTGTCATAAAAATGCTCCTGTTGTTCTTATTCTTCTTCTCCATTTATAGTATAAAGGTATTTAATAAAAAGGTAAATATATGGCCATGGTGTGACTTTTGTCCATAATGGCACACCTATTGCCATAATGGCCGAAGAGCCATGCACTAATGTATATTCCGCCAACTACTTTGTTGACCTATTGATGATCATAAATGAGCATAATTATCTTCTTTGTTTATCATCCGATTTTAAAAATTCAAACTTTTCCAAGTTTTTCAGAACTCTCAATAATAAAGATTGTTTGACTGTATGCCTACATTCTCTTCAACAGGAGCTATTTAACATGTACATCTTCTCTTTCATAACTCCTATCATTTCAGATGACTACCACAGCGCTGCCTACATTCTTATACCTGTTGTTGGTGGCCTCGTGCTCGTAACGCTTATCCTCGCCGGAGTTGTCTACACAGTACAATATCGCATGAAATTGAAACATGTGGAAACGGCAGACTTTGACTTTCATCCCTCGGTGCCTTTATCTTTAAGCGGGGAGGATTCAAGCTCATTTTGGGTGAATTTGAAAGAAATGTTTGCAAAAATGTTCAAAAAAAATCACAATGATAGAGGAGGACGTTTTAGCAGTGATAGTGGTGAAAACTCCCGCTTGAAACAGATGAGAAGATATGGCAGCATTGGAAATTCAACACCGGCATAATAGCTCCATGTGTGTCAGTTCATCTTGTAACGCGATAATAATTCCATGCGTATTGCCACATCTTGCAATGTACGCGATAATAATTCCATGTGTGTTGCCACATCTTGTAACACATGCGATAATAATTCCATGTGTGTTGCCACATCTTGTAATGTACGAGATAATAGTTTCACATCCACTTCTTGTAATGGACGCTTAATAGTTCCACATCTTAATAGTTGCCACATCTTGTAATGCGTGTGATAATAGTTCCACATGCATTGCCATATCTTGTAATTCACACATAATAGTTCCATGTGTGTTGCCACGTAACGCCACGTAACGCACACATAATAGTTTCATGTGTGTTGCTTACATATTAGTTTCATGTGTGTTGCCACGTAACACACACACGAAAGTTGCATATGTGTTGCCATATCTTGTAATGCACACATAAAAGTTCCATGCGTGTTGCCATGTAATGCACACATAATAGTTTCATGTGTGTGCATGCATATGTGTTGCCACATCTTGCAATGCACGCTTAATATAGTGCTGTGTGTTGCAACATCTTGTAATCATTACTATTTGTTCTCTAAGGCATTCTATATGGTCAACTTGACCTCCTTAAAAAGGCCTGTTCCTTGTAAGGGAGCAGTTCCTCCTTATTTCATGACACATGTGCACCAAATATTAGGCCCCCATGTCAACAGAGGTTGGTGCTATATAACTGTCGACTAGTCTTGCCATATTTTGTAAAACAGTGGCAGAAAATCAACTTTAAATGGACAATTTGTGCAATATAAGTGACCTAATAGAACAGATCTTAAACAATAGGTCTTTGTGAATTTGTTCAGTATTCTACATTGTTACTATTTCCAGTATAACCATGATGACATATAATCCAAAACTTTGCCTTAATAGGCTGTGACATTTATCTGTGATATGGTTTAATTAGGTGGCTTTAAAGAGATTGTTATTGTAATATATATGTGCATATATATATATATGTATTGATCAAAATAATTATATAGCTGTTTACGCAATGTTTCTTTTGTAATATGTTTATTGATCAAACCTAATAATATGATTATATAGACCTGCTGTATGTTATTAATCCCTTGATTTCATATTGGCCCCCTTTGTTTCCCGGGTGCCCCGTTTGGTCACGGGGCAAAGAATAGGGCCACTGCAGATCCCTTTGGAGGGGTAGGCAGAGGGGTAGAATCCCCCCAAATTCATGTTCATTTTATCATTTTTTGTTCATGTTCATTAAAGGTCTTCATCTTGATCCCTGCATTGTTTCAGGTGCCATCTCGCTCACATCAAAAGAGCAGTGGCAGGAAAACAATAAACTTGGCTCCAGCGTAAATGGAGTTTTTACGATAGAATTTGCAGCAACTCTGCAGTTCAGGGTGAGAAGGTTCTAGGCCCATTTTCCATATTAAAACCCCAATTCAATACAATTCAATTTCGTATTGGTCCAGTGATTCGCTTGTCTGTTATATTGGCGCAAGGCAGAAGGCCGAGTGGACGCTATGTATTAATGACTATTTTATTAATTATAAATCGTAATTTATGAGTTTTATGAGGAAATAATGAGGAAGATTTCAGTCTGCACCATATGAATCCCTAACTGGCAGAATTTAACTTTAGCTTGACCAATACAAGCTCTGTCTAGCCAATATAATCTCAGTCAGCTGGGCCAATACAAGCTCAGTCGGGCCAATACAAGCTCGGTTGGGCCAATATAAGCTCAGACAATCCAATACAAGCTCGGGCAGGCCAACACAAGCTCAGCTGGGTCAATATAAGCTCATCTGGGACAGTACAGTCTCTGTCAGGCCAATATAAGCTCAGTCAGTCAGACCAATAATGCTTCACTGGGCCAATACAAGCTCTGCCAGGCCAATATAAGCTCAGCTGAGCCAATACAATCTCAGATGGACCAATACAAGCTCATCTTATGTAGCTTGTATTGGTCTACTTGGAAATTGATATACATTAATAATAGCAGAGTAAATTAATAATGTTATTGTAATTATGAATACTGATTTATCAAAATAATGATTGTTATTTTTTGTAATCTAAGCAATGTATTATTATATTCTGCTTCCTATGTTTTTTTGAAATGACGGTACATGATCTTGATAAAATTGTTTGTAATATACTATTGTTTCATGCTTTATAATATTTTAATGTGACATTTTGTATTAATTGAAGCGAGTTACGACTATAATTTGCTATAAACATTTCCTCACTTCAATATATAACCATAACTGGGGCCATGTTTTGATGTTTTCATTATAGACAGTTACATTAACTTCTGATGCATTACTTGGCAAGCCCCTTGTGATTCCCGACAAGAAAAGAACTACTAAAGATCCCTCCACATTCGTGTTCATTTTGCCATGTTCATTAAAGGTCTTTACTGTGATCCCCGTATTGTTTCAGGAGCTACTCGAGTAGTGGCAGAAAACAGTGATCGTGGCTTCAGCGAAAATTTGTGCATTTACAAGAGAATTTGCAGCAACTCTGCAGTTCTGCACGTGACAAGGTTCTTTGCCCAATCTGCATACTTTTATCTAGATGTAAATGGAGAGTGAGTCTGGAATGTTCATTCCTGTTGGCGCCATATAACCTTTTTGTGTTGGTGTGTCGTAAAACCCAAATTCAATTCAATTACTTGGCAACAGTACATATTGTGACCTACGGAAATAGTGACTGGGTTTGCTGCTGTACAATTTCAGATTAACACATTACGCAGACTCATTGGATAAATTAACCCTATATCAGTGTTCATACATTGATTCCCCGTGTGGTTGCCGGGGTAGAATACAACCACTGCAAATCCCGCTAGAGGCAGATGTTCATTTTGTTTATCATGCTCATTCAAGGTCTTCATGACACCGCAAATGTGGAAACATGGCTCCATCATAAATGGAGTGTCTACAATAGAATTTGCAGCAACTCTGCAGTTCTGCAGGTTAGAAGGTTCTAGACCCGTTCTCCATATTTTTATCTAGATATAAATGGAGGATGAGCCTGGCATGTTCATCCCTGTTTGGCACCATATAACCTTTATATGTTGTGTGTGTTGGTGCGCCGTAAAACCCCAATTCAATTCAGTTCATACATCGATACTGATGATTAATGCAATGTTATTTTTTTTTTTTAATTTAGGCCAAGATGAACTAATTGTGTGGTTCTTAATACATGCCAAACAGATAGGTAGGAAAACTATTCTGTAGTTTTGTCTTGCCTCGCATGAAAACATGCTTCAGATTTCATGATAAAAGATGAGTACCTATAACAAATATCTTCATCAGGCAGCTGAAGTTCTTTTTTTTCTCCAAATCCAACAAATATTAATGGTTGTAGTGAAAAGTAGAGATAGTCTGGTATCTGGAACCTGAAAATTATTATATGTTGGCCAAATACATGTATATATGAAAAGAATACTCTCGATGCAGCTATTAATCAACAAATAGGTGCTGTCAGAATAGGTTGATCACAAGGTGTTTAAAATACCAACATAATTATGAGATTCATTGAAATTATATTACTATATCCGCAATTGCATAACTGTTAACACATCACTATAGGTTATGTGTAGGTAGTGTCATAGAGTGGTGGTTGAACAAATTGGGGTGAATTTTAGATTTGAGATTCTGCTAAATTTGCAATCTCATCTTGAGTTATAATCAAACATAAGCAAAGCGCTAAGTTGTATGTTTGTAAATTACATGATTGTATTCCTGCATGATTGATGATGTTTGTTTTCATTAAAGAATTATACATATAATTAAACGAAGTTGTTCACATTTATGATCTACCACTTTGCCATAGTATTCGGGGGCGGATAC
This sequence comes from Cyrtodaria siliqua, assembly GCA_037043455.1. Classification (NCBI taxonomy): domain Eukaryota; kingdom Metazoa; phylum Mollusca; class Bivalvia; order Adapedonta; family Hiatellidae; genus Cyrtodaria; species Cyrtodaria siliqua. Next base: position 13,338 of record JAWPHD010010520.1, read on the forward strand.
AGGATTTGAGATTATTGGGGTGTAACTTTTTTTTATTACTTCATCAGTTATCCGGGTAGTTTAGCGCGTCCATGTAGCGTATTGTATAAAACTGTCGGTGGTTTATACACTGTATCCAGATCCTTTTATATATAACTGTTTAGCCGGATTGCTTAGACATAGCAAATTAAAGCTTGTAGTTTGACGATTTCCATCCGTCGACGCGTTTTGACATTTTCGTTCAAGTTTTTGGTTTTCCTCATTTCTCAATGAAAGCTTTGAAACTTGGCACACATGTTCATTATTTGTTTTATGACAAGAACCATAACTCTTGTCATGTATTTTACCTGAATTATCGTCATATTTCAAAAACCTATTGTCAGAAAACTTTGAAACTTGGCACACATGTTCATCATCATAACACAACCCTATGTGACAATCACTATAACTCTTGTCATGCATTTTACCAGAATTATTCCCCTTTTCCATTACATGTTTAGTTAAAATGTTGAAGTTACCCGACATTCCAAAAAAAATTAAAAGAAAAAATGACAAAACTTTAAAATTTGGTATACATGTTCATCATCTGTGTTACAAGCACCATAACTCTTTAATGCCTTTCACCAAAATTATCCCCCTTTTCATTGCGGTAAAAGTTAGCAATCTGGCGTTCGCACCACTATTGGTGCTGCTTGTATTATTATGGTTTACAAAAGTTTGGCCTGCATTACGATAGTATAGAAGGATAGAGAGAAGAGATAGTTTATGTATATAGTAAAGGAAGGCCAGAATCATAATAACACTACTTTTTCCAGATTGTTTTTAAATACCTTGTTATTATTCTGTGTGTAAAGTTCGCTCAGCGATCGTGTCAGATATACATCATTCTTTGTTTCTGTAACATTGGCTTACCTAAATATGCCATACCGACTAGGAAATTCTATATCAATTATCGAAATTCACGGATTGAATGAAGGTTTACACAGAACACAGAATGATTACATTGTATGCGATCGAAACGGAGTGAACAGTTTACAGGTGTTTTATACAATTGTTTCAAGCTACTACACTTTATAAAACAATGGGGAACGATTCACTCCTATTATTTCTTTGTGTAAACCTACATACAATCAGAATTGATGAAGAATTTCATAGTCCGTATGACATATTTAGGAAAGTGTTCAGTATGTCCTGGATCGGGACTGAATATGATTATCAAGTGCTGTAGATAGACGTCACCAGGCTAGTTTACGTGCTAGACGACCTGAAAATAGGCCTCGTCCTAAGCCATGGCATATGGCTGACCGTTCACAGTTGCTTTGCAACATCAGGCATAACGTTGCATTTGTCGTTTGCCAGGTGAGCGATATAACGTGGACCGTGTTCAAGAGAGTGGGTGCAGGTTGGGGTAATGTTATGGTGTGGGGGGCATTCTGTTATGACCACATGCTAGTTGTACATGGGACACTGGGGTTATGCACAGCCAAGACATCCTGGAACCAATGGTTATGCCCTTCTTCAAGGGACCCAGGAACAAAACATGATCCTGCAAGACGACAACGCATGGCCTCATGGAGCCCGCATTATTACTGATTATTACACGACTCCTATATAAATTGCTGGTCCATAGTTTTGATACTGCCCACCTTGCCAGTCAATAGTACTTCGTGCGGATACTTGATGACGTCAGTATTGCAAAGCCTCTGTGTGAGCGTTTGATCCATCAGTAAACCCCAACAAGCAGAAAAAGATGGAATAAAGATACGCCGACATTTCTGAGGAGGAAATTCTAGATATTTTGGATAAGAGGGACAGCGTCAAGACAAAACATGTTGTTAAATATTCATGCAGTATATTGTACCAATATTGTTTGGCAGTTGATTTGGATTTTGACGGAATAATTCGAGGATCGTGGAGATTTGAACACTTTTTTACAAAATAGTTCACATGATCCTTCCATGCAACTTGGGCAAATAGTTTTACTATTGAACGGTAAGCCATTCAAAAACTGTACACTATAAAACAGCAGAAAACATATATAGTCTCCCTGTTCGTCCCTCTTACACAACCTCAACCCTATCGAGCATCTATGGGATGGCATGTTCGGGTAAGGGAACCTGCAGTCAGTAACTTACTGAATTCGGCCAATCTCAACTGGAAGAATGGCAACAAATTTCACGAGTTTGGCACTTGCATTTGGTAGTATCAATGATTAAACGGTTGTTAACCAGCAGCATGGGATATACAAGATATCAACACCAGCTGTTGGGGATAAGTGCGCTTCATGTGACCTACTGTTTTTAAATCTCATAGAAACATCAAATTATGTTTCTTAAAGTTTCATAAAACGTATTTTGTAAATTAATGAAGTCCTGGGCATTTTTGGCACTAAGATTGTTATTTTGTTTTTAAAAGAAGTTTTACCCTTTGTTGGCAAGCCACCTGCTGATTTATGAATCGTATTACGGTATATCGCTTTTGTTTCTTAAATGTTTGCAGTTTTGAAATAAATAAACAAGAGGCCCGCTCTACTGGCTCAAGATAAAGTTTATGTATAAGGGGCCATAAGTCTTTCAAAAATCATTCAACTGGAACATGGTGATGATATACGCAACTAGGCTTGGTACTGATCGTCCCTGCAAAGTTTCGTTGAAATCCAGCCGGAGGTTCAGGAGAACTAGTCTAGACAAAGTTAGTGTATTAAAACCTTTAAGGGCTCATAACTCTGTCAAAATTCATTCAACCAGAACATGGCAATGACAGGTGCAACTAGGCTGAGTACTGAACATCCCCGCCAAGATACGCTGAAATCTAGCAAAGAGTTCAGAAGAGACTAATCTGGACAAAGTTTGTGAATTAAAACATTTAAAGAGCCATAACTCTGCCAAAAATCATTCAACCGAATTATGGCGATGATATGCACAACTAGGATTGATACTGATCATCCTTGTCACGTTTGTCTATATCCAGCCAGGGGTTCAGGAGGACTAGCCCAGAAAAAAATTGTGGTATCAAAATCCTTAAAGGGCCATAAATATCTGTAAACCAGAACGCGACGATGACATGCACAACTAGGCTCGGTGCTGATCATCCCTGCAAAGTTTCATTGAAATCTGGCGAGGGGTTCATTCAAACCGTACACGGTAATGATTTGCACAACTAGACATGGAATTGATCATCCCTAAAAAGTTTCGTTTAAATCCGGCCAGGGGTTCAGGAGAACTAGTCAGAACAAAGTTTGTGTATTAAAACCTTTAAAGGGCCATAACTCCGCCAAAAATCATTCAACCGGAACACGGCGATGATTTGCACAACTTGACATTCAATTGATCATCCCTAAAAAGTTTCGTTTAATCCGGCCAAGGCTTCAGGAGAACTAGTCGGAACAAAGTTTGTGTATTAAAACCTTTAAAGGGCTATAACTCCGCCAAAATCATTCAACTAGTGACTGTACAACTAGGCTTGGTACTAATCATCCCTGCAAAGTTTCAATGAAATCCGGCCAAATAAAGGCCCTTTTGTCTTAATGAGGCCAAGATATAGCATATTTCAGAAAATCTAGGGCCACGACTCCGATGTAAATGGTCAAATCTTGATGGTTTTCGAACTTGTCCGAGCTTTCATTGATATTAACAATCTGGTAAAGTTTCGTAAAGATCGGATGAAAGGTAAAGGCCCTATCGTCTTAATGAGGCAAATATAGAATTTTTAACTAAATCAAGGGCCATAACTCCACTGTTACTGGTCCGAACTGGCTGGATTTCGAATTTGTCCGAGCTGTCATTGATATCAACAATCTGGTAAAGTTTTGTAAAGATTGCATGAAAAATGAAGGCCCTATCATCATAACGAGGCAAAATATAGCATTTAAAACTAAATCAAGGGCCATAACTCCGCTATTAGTGTTCCGATCTGGCTGGTTTTCGAAATTGTCCGGGTTGTCATTGATATAAACAATCTGGTAAAGTTTCGTAAATTTCGGATAAAAGATGAAGGCCCTATCAAATTTACGAGGCAAAATATAGCATTTTTAACTAAATCAAGGGCCATAACTCTGTTGTTACTGGTCCAATCTGGCTGGTTTTCGAACTTGTCCAAGCTTTCATTTAAATAAACAATCTGGTAATGTTTGGTAAATATCAGATGAAAGATGAAGGCCCTATCGTCTTAACGAGGCAAAATATAGCATTTTTAACTAAATCAAGGTCCGACCTAGCTGATTTAAACTTGATCCATGGCTCTGTAAAATTGCCCTATGACTAATATTGCCTTAATGGCTCTGTAAACGAGCCCTATGTCTCTGTAAACTTGATACATGGCTCTGTAAACTTGCCCTATAGCTCTGTAAACTTGCAATATGGCTCTGTAAACTGGCCCTATGGCTCTACAAACCTGATTCATGACTCTGTAAATATTACCAATGGTTAAAGTGTTATGTAAATAATGGGACTAAATCAATAGACTGGGGAAAATTACAAAGTCGCAGAGATATTTTGAATATTTATTTAGTTTTATCAAAAATTAACAACAGGTTTAAACAGCATTGCATTCATCAATATTAATTACATGTAACTGATTATCATTACTAGTCGAAGTATGCTGCAAACTAAAGATTGTCTTTCAGTTAGTCACAACCTAGTAGAGCAACAAGCAATCTTGTCAAAACACAGGTGGCAGCAGCGCCACATTATGAACAGAAACAAACTATTTTGAGATCTGTATCACAATAAACAATCTCTGTCTGCTAAACATTTCTCAACAACTAATTTTAAAATACTGTTATAATTATGCAAGTATTATAATTTATACAGGATATAATGATATAGGTTTGGGGTAAATACCAGAGATATTTCAAGAGGATTAGAGGTTATGAGTGAATGGAGGAAGATGAAATATGGAACTCCTATTGCTAAAACAGCATAAAAAGGTATCTGATCTAAAGAAAGAAAAATCTGAAAGATGAAAATCTGAAAGAACTCAAGTCTAACTTTAGTTCTTCCCCTTTGATTATCTCTGAGACGCATTGTTTCCAAATTATTAATATAATATGCTGTAAAGTACTAATAGCACAGTAAAGAAATCAGAAGCAGACCAGAAGACAGAGGCTCACAAGTTAACAACATGGTTATGCAGCATCTCAGAAGTCCACTCTTCTGTGTCTTTACAATAAACGTGTCATGAAAATGAGGCTTAAAACTGAGGTTGCCACATGCAATCAAATGCACACAAAGTCGGTACTTCCATGCATGCTTAGTGCCTAGTTTCACGCAAGCGTAGTCCATACTTCATAGTACTTCCATGCATGCATAGTCTGTACTTCCATGCATGCATAGTCTGTACTACCATGCACATCCACACACGCATAGTACTTCCATGCATGTGTAGTCTGTACTTCCGTGCACATATAGTCCATACTTCCACACATGCATATAGTACTTCCACACATGCGTAGTCTGTACTTCCATGCATGCATAGTCTGTACTTCCATGCATGCATAGTCTGTACGTACATGCATGTGTAGTCCATACTTCCATGCACGTGTAGTACATACTTCCACGCACGCGTAATCTGTACTTCCACACATGCATAGTCTGTACTTCCACACATGCGTAGTCTGTACTTGCACACATGCATAGTCTGTACTTGCACACATGCATAGTCTGTACTTGCACACATGCATAGTCTGTGCTTGCACACATGCATAGTCTGTATTTCCATGCATGCATAGTCTGTACTTCCATGCATGCATAGTCTGTACTTCCACACATGCATAGTCTGTACTTCCACACATGCATAGTCTGTATTTCCATGCATGCATAGTCTGTACTTCCACACATGCATAGTCTGTATTTCCACGCATGCATAGTCTGTACTTCCACACATGCATAGTCTGTATTTCCACACATGCATAGTCTGTATTTCCATGCATGCATAGTCTGTACTTCCATGCATGTGTAGTCTGTACTTCCATGCATGTGTAGTACATACTTCCACGCACGCGTAATCTGCAAACCTAGTGCATAGTTCCATGCTTGAAACACGCAGCATAGTCCGTACTTTCAAGCTGTGTAGTCCGTACTCCTGTGCATGCTTAGTCCGTACTTCCCTGCATGCAAAGTTTGTACTTCCATGCATGCGCAGTCCATTCTGCCATGTTCCAAGCAGGTGGCGTGACTACAGACTTCAGGAATACGGACCAGTACATGTCCTTATTGCATAGTTCTAATTATTTTACAAACAAAAATTAAATAAAAGGGCCATATTTCAGAAATTTATTTACAATGTATATGGTTAAAAAAGACATGAAAGCCTCCAGATTTGTTTCTAGTGTGACAAGACCCCCACCTTACATTAAAAAACATTGGAATGGTGCACAAATTATGAAAAAAAATTAGGCCTGCAGTTTTCTACACATTTTAAAAGGAAAAGAAATCAGGGCTGAAATATATTTGAACCATTGATTGTGACTGATCTACTTATACATAATGCTTAATACAGGTGGTCTCTTATTACAGGTTCTAACATTGACTTCTTAGTTAATTATTTACATGTACTTAGTATATACTGTGCATGAGAGTAAACATTGTTTTTGTGAAGACTGATAATTCATTGTAATAACAAAAATGAGAAATAAATATAGTAAACTCTTTATAAAAAATCATTGATTTAATCAAATTCATGCCGACAAAGTCCACTTTCGTTTTCTCAATCCGACCATCTAGCTGTAACAAACATTCATTTTCCACGTCTATATAGTTTGTCTCAAGTCATATTCAACCTGTTTAATTATTGACATCATTAAACACTTCAAACGGGTGCTGCTAATCCTTTGATTATATCAATTATATTCAATTGATCGGTCTGTCAATCAAACTTTCCCCCAGGCGATGGTCGAGGGGTCAAATTTATAAAAAAAAATGGTCACGTGAAATTCGTGTGATAAACAAGTTCTAAATGTTTACCGTAAAGTGGCATAATTGACGTAACATGTTGTCAAAAAATTTAAATAATACCAATATTTTGAGTCGTTTTCCGAATACGATTGTTACTATTAGAATTGACTAGTTCGGTTATTGTTGAATTTATGTTTCATCTCGTTTCTGTGTGATTTACCAATAGATTTTTTTTTTCTTTTCCGGAATTTGATTATCTGAAGAAAAAAAATGGTGGTCGCATACTGATCATAAAAACGGTCTATTGGCATGAAATTATGCGGTCGTTGTTCGCGTTAGATAGGTGGTCGGTCGCTTATTGCATTATAAATTATTAGCAAATATCTTCGGGAGGAACTCAAAGTGTTCAGGTGGAAGCTTAAAACTGGTGGTCGTAAGACCAGGTTTAACTGTATATGACAAATTATTGCCAAATATTGTGCAATACCAACAACGTGTTAAAATCTAACAACGTTAACATTTTTAAATATTTTTGGTATAAAACAAACACAAAACATTCCATATATATGGGATTTTCTCATCCAAGTTTAGATTTCGAATGGAAGGTTAAATCTTTAACTGTTAAGCACAAGGCTATCTCTCGTCACTCCCTATATTCTTCTACAAGAACAGTGGAAAACAATTCTTCCACAAGAAGCTCAGTTGTGTCCTTTATCTTTCTACTAAGACGGGATAGAATTTCACTGTTCTCAATCATGTTACAAGAGGAACATCTGGTTTTACACTGGGCTCTATCCCTCAATTTAAAAACCTTAATCGGGAAGAAATTCTTAGATACAATTTATTATTGTCATCGTCAAAAATTAAATTCTCACATAAGGTAACCCATTTATTTGAATATAACAGTTTTTCAAACCCGACTTTGGATTCAGTAGATCCAACATCTGTAAGCCAAACAAACTCATTTCTACAGAAAACCAAATGATTCTGTCTTTTGTATAGATTGCAACATTTTCTCCATTTGCTTTCACAAGAGACGTTTCTGAAATTACTTTCTTCCAAGTTGTTTAGCCATGCATGTTAATTTTACACTCTGTTAGCAAAGTACACTTATGTTCATCCAATGGCTACGATTCAGCCCACCATATGTGGCCACCAAGCACACCAATGTTCACACGAGGCCGAATCCTTCCGTCTGCTGTATTGCCTGTAGGAGCTTCTCCTTTAACCTTGCCTTTGTGGAGTATTTGGGTAGATCTAACAAATTAAAACATGTGTGAGCTACAGGCAGGTATGTTTCTGGCACGCTGATGGGCTGGATCACCATCTGAAATTTACAAAATATCAATATTCCATATGGTTATAATCATGCATGTAGCCCTGTCATATCCCTCGTACACTTCATTGTTGTGAACATGTGCCTTACGTGGCACAGTATGCCTCTACTGAATCTTCAAAAGTGGCATACATACACTGAGAAACTTTTGCGCATACCTACTAATGAGCTTGCTTAGGGTTTAACATCATTGTTCAGCACATGTAAGGCTATGTCTGACAGTCGATTTTTCATGCAGGCCAACAGCTATGTCTGACAGTCGATTTTTCATGCAGGCCAACCGCTATGTCTGACAGTCGATTTTTCATGCAGGCCAACCGCTATGTCTGACAGTCGATTTTTCATGCAGGCCAACCGCTATGTCTGACAGTCGATTTTCCATGCAGGCCAACCGCTATGTCTGACAGTCGATTTTTCATGCAGGCCAACCGCTATGTCTGACAGTCGATTTTTCATGCAGGCCAACCGCTATGTCTGTCAGTCGATTTTTCATGCAGGCCAACCGCTATGTCTGACAGTCGATTTTTCATGCAGGCCAACCGCTATGTCTGACAGTCGATTTTTCATGTAGGCCAACCTCTATGTCTGACAGTCGATTTTTCATGCAGGCCAACCGCTATGTCTGACAGTCGATTTTTCATGCATGCCAACCGCGATGTCTGACAGTCGATTTTTCATGCAGGCCAACCGCTATGTCTGACAGTCGATTTTTCATGCAGGCCAACCGCTATGTCTGACAGTCGATTTTTCATGCAGGCCAACCGCTATGTCTGACAGTCGATTTTTCATGCAGGCCAACCGCTTTGTCTGACAGTCGATTTTTCATGCAGGCCAACCGCTATGTCTGACAGTCGATTTTTCATGCAGGCCAACCGCTATGTCTGACAGTCGATTTTTCATGCAGGCCAACCGCTATGTCTGACAGTCGATTTTTCATGCAGGCCAACTGCTATTTCTGACAGTCGATTTTTCATGCAGGCCAACCACTATGTCTGACAGTCGATTTTTCATGCAGGCCAACCGCTTTGTCTGACAGTCGATTTTTCATGCAGGCCAACCGCTATGTCTGACAGTCGATTTTTCATGCAGGCCAACCGCTATGTCTGACAGTCGATTTTTCATGCAGGCCAACCACTATGTCTGACAGTCGATTTTTCATGCAGGCCAACCGCTATGTCTGACAGTCGATTTTTCATGCAGGCCAACCGCTATGTCTGACAGTCGATTTTTCATGCAGGCCAACCGCTATGTCTGACAGTCGATTTTTCATGCAAGCCAACCGCTATGTATGACAGTCGATATTTCATGCAGCCTAACCGCTATGTCTGACAGTCGATTTTTCATGCAGGCCAACCGCTATGTCTGACAGTCGATTTTTCATGCAGGCCAACTGCTATGTCTGACAGTTGATTTTTCGTGCAGGCCAACAACCACTTATTCCTGGGTAGAACCAGTACTACCTCCCGACATCTGTAAGAATCAACACTTCCTCACAAGCTTAGCTCCCAGTGGGATTCGAACCTGCAGCGGTGAGAGACAAGAAGGTTACAATGCAACGTTGTTAACACCTCGACCAAGGAAGCCAATCATGTCAGATATACATGCCAACCTATGGACATTCCAAGACATGAGCAAAGAAACATGTTGTTTTGCTTTGAAATGGCAGGAAGTAAAACAACCGGTGTACAAAATATTCTCTACATGTTGTCTTCTGGTATGTGACAGACAGCATAAGACAAAATCAAATTGTTTTATGTCACTTAGTTGAATAATAATAATAAAAAAGGTATAGAAATGGTCACAGTGGAGCCTCTGTACACACCTGTAGATGACAATCTGCCGATCAGGCTGATTCAAGTCAAAGAAAAGTTTAAACCTTTTAGAAAAGCACATTTATAGTCCCATAACAACTCTAAATACAATGGAGCACATGGCCGACTTGATCTATGGATAATAGATGGTGCAACAAGAAAATGAAAAGCTGAACTATAATCCAACAACGATAATTTCTAGACTCCTTCAATCAGCAAGCTGTTTTAAGTGTTGGCTATGCTTTAACCTGCCAGTTTGGTTCTAGACTGCAAAAACAAAATTAGATGGTATTTACCTTCACGTGTTTCATCCCCATGATTGGTATTTTATCACTACCAGTTAGATACACTGAAAAAATATACAAGATGTCAAATATTTTCAATTGAAATGAATGTTGATTAACGGCTCATCAACATATTATATATTGTTTAGAGATGTCCCAGAGAAAGGAAAAGATATATAGGAATCCAGGACCTGCCCTACTCTTACTAATAAGTGAATTAACATGCTCGGAGGATAGACTCTCAAATACTTTCAATTGGTCTTCTCAGATAACATAACTGGATTTCATACTAGTAAGGTGAAGCAACATGTGGGTTGTCTAGGACCAGGCAGAAAGCCTTGGAAATGCAGAATTTTATAATTGATTTTTTTTTTATAATTGTTTGCTTTTCAGAATGCAAACAAGAGGCCACTTTCGGCCAAAAAGGGTCTGCATTTGAATATAAGCATGATTATTGATTTCCAGTTTATCACATAATATGGCCTCTGGTAGTGAAATATAAACCCATGACTTATATATCGTAATACATTAGTGTATTTACAGACCTTAATATTTATCATATTTGAAATCTTACTTTATGAAATGCATGTAACGTAAAATTAACGTCTTATTATTTGTAGTTAGAACATGTTACAACTGTATAACAAATCTGACATAATTTAAACAACAATACAACGTAATTTCTCATACAAAACAGTGTAAAAGGTAGGGTCATCATAGGGGTGTTTGTGGTAAGTAGTATCTATATATGAGTGACTATATATTTTTTATCTTAATAAACTCGTAGGATACTCGACGGGGAATATATATTATTATGACTCCCTGGTCATGGCCATTTTTTCCCAGGGGTCTTTGTACAAATGTAACCATGTTGGATATAATAATCATTTCAGAAAACAACTCGGAATATGTCCAATGGTTCTTTAGAAACAGATTTTTAACTTTATTTTAAATGATCAGCGGACATTAATATGTCGATGGACAACTCTAAATTGAAACACCTGAAAGTTTTAACTCTAAATATAAAGACTAACTGAAGTTATATATGAGATTTTTAATTTTCTGCTGGGAAACCCTATCAAAAATATAAATTGGATGTTATCAACCAATTATCAAAAGTTATTTCTACCACTAAAAACTTGTGTTCAATCGATATATAATGTATTTAAGTATTATAAAAGTGTGCATGGAAGTGTCAATATCGCTCTACTGGCTTTATGTAGTCTGTCGTTGGGGGTAGGGGGAATATTAGTTGTTGTGGCACATATGACAAAACCTTTTGCTCTCCATTGAGCAAAGTGGCAGTCGAACATAAATTACTACAAGTCCCCCAAGTACCCATGTAGGGGGGTCCCTTTATGCTAGAGTAACAAAACTGTTTATAAATGCATCCACATTTGGACAATAAAGTAAATTTTATGGTGTTTCTTTTTACCCCAATTACCCCCTAGGGAGCCCCAGCAGACTAGTCTGGATAAAGTTTTTGTATAAGGGGCCATAACTCTGTCAAAAATCATTCAAGCAGAACATGGCAATGATATGCACAGCTAGGCTTGGTACTTATCCCAGGGTTCCCACCCTTATTGGAATGCCAAATTCAAGGAATTTTCAAGGATCTTTTTTCCAAAATACAAGGACTAATATTCATTCGCGCAATGTAATGCCCAGAACAGCAACAAATATTCTAGGAACGCATTTTTGGGATGAACAGCAAAAATCCAAAATTTAAGGACTTTCAAAGTACCTTATCAGATTTTCAAGCACTTTCCAGGACTTGAATTATTTTTTCAAATTCAAGTACTTTCAAGGATTTCAAGGACCTGTGGGAACCCTGTTATCCTCCCTGCCAAGCTTCATTGAAATCCGGCTAGGGATTCAGGAGAACTAGTCTGTACATAGTTACGTTATTAAAACCTTTAAAGGGCCATAACTCTGCCAAAATCATCAACTGCAACACAGTAATGATATGCACAACTAGGCTGGATACTATCAACCCTGCAAAGTTTCGTTGAAATCCGGCCAAATGAAGGGCCTACTAACTTAATGAGGCAAAATACAGCATTTTTAACTAAATCATGAGCCATAACTCATGTGTTACTAATCCAATTTGGCTGGTTTTCCAACTTGTCCAGCTTTCATTGATATTAAAAATCTGGTAAAGTTTAGTAAAGATCAAATAATAAATGAAGGTGCTAGAGTGGTCACAAGGCAGAAAATCACATTTTTTCAGCAAAACAATGGTCATAAACAATGGTGTTTCTGATACGATATGGCTGGTTTTCGAACTTGTCCAAACTTTCTTTGATATTAACAACCTGTGCAAGTTTTGTAAAGATTAAGGAATAAATAAGGGTGATAGAGTGATCACAAGGCTGAAAACTTCATTTTTCAGAAAAACAAGGGCCATAACTCTGGTGTTACTGTTCCGATCTGGCTGGTTTCCAAACTTTTCCGAGTTTCCATTGATATTAACAATATGTGCAAGTTTTGTAAAGGTTAAATAATAAATGAAGGTGCTAGAGTGTTCACAAGGCAGAAAATGGCATTTTTTAGCAAATCAAGGGCCATAACTCTGGTATTACTGATCCGATCTAGCTGGTTTTCGAACTTGTCCGATCTTTCATTAATATGAACAATCTGTGCAAGTTTGGTAAAGATCAAATAATAAATGAAGGTGTTAGAGAGTTCACAAGGCTGAATACGGCATTTTTCTGCAAATCAAGGCCCATAACCACAGTGAAACTAATCCGATCTGGCTGGTTTTCGAACTTGTCCAAGCTTTCTTTGATATTAACAACCTGTGCAAGTTTTGTAAAGATTAAGTAATAAATGAAGACACAAAGCTGAATATGGCATTGTTCAGAAAATCAAGGCCCATAACTCCGGTGAAACTAATATGATCTGGCTGGTTTTCGGACTCGTCCGAGCTTTCATTGATATAAAGACCCTGGTAAAGTTTGGTAAAGATCCGATTAATAATTCAGGTGCTAAAATGTTCACAAATTAAAAGTTAACGGACAACAGATGAAGGACGACGGACAACTCGCCATCCCATAAGAAGGCCAGTACAGTTAAAAATCTTCAGCTTTTAACAAGCTCCCCAAACTATTAGTCAGGTTTATACACTATTACAAATCTAGTCTCACACCTCTAAAAAATCCTTTTCAGAAATGTAATAGACTGGCACAAGTTGTCACTGGACATAGTATAATATAGAAGTATTTACTTACACAGGAACTTCTTCTTTTCTGTTAGTGGTAGATCATGGAAGACGTCCCAGAAATATTTGATAGTTTGGTCGTACCTGTGATATTCACCCTTATATTCTGTGTTCTGTTGTAGAATAGAAAAAAGTATCAGGTGATAGCTAACCATGTACATACAGCTTCAGGTGATAGCTAACCATGTACATAGAGCTTCAGGTGATAGCTAACCATGTACATACAGCTTCAGGTGATAGCTAACCATGTACATACAGCTTCAGGTGATAGCTAACCATGTACATACAGATTTGGCGTGAACTTTTAATACAAATGAGGGGTGTGGGTGACAGGGAGGGGTCTGATACAAGAGGGGTCACAGACACTTAAGCCTGGTTTTCACACTTCCCAAATTTTGAACTGCCTTTTCCCCCACTTCCTATAATGCAGTTTTTATTGTTTTCCCATTTCTCTACTTCTATGTCACCTACCCCGACAAGATGCAGATTGCTGTGTTTATTTAACAAACAATATTAATAATACAGTATTGAAGACCCAAGTTTGACATCTACAATGTTAATTCTGATATAATATCATCAATAATGCATTATGATGCAATGTCTTTTTATTGAATAGATTCCTATAGTTCTTTAACATGCTCTGACGATACTCTTGATACACCAGACAATCCAGTTTATGCCCCATCCGACGAGAGGCTAGGGGAATTGTCTTGCCTAAAACACACTGAAGTAACCCAGTGGCGCAAGTGAAACTTGAAGTCATGACCTCTGGATTCAGATTCGCACGTGCTATCCACTGGACTACTGGGGGTCCCCGTGCAAAAAAGGTAAGTATACAGGGAAGTTTTGATAACAAACCTTTTCTAACTCATGGAAGTCATAATTCTCATTGCCCACTACCATCGCTTTCAGTTCTTGTGGGTGGAATAATTCCTATAAAAGTATAAATGTATACATATATTAACATGCCCTTCTGAACTGTACTGTGCATGCTTATAGAAAAGTCAGAGAGGCATAAATGCAGAATCATAACAAATTTGATTTGGTTTGTAAACCTTTAACAAAAGTAATGCACTTTTATGAAACACTAAGAGTTCCCATTCACCCAACATATAATGGGCTATATATGTTGACATATAATGGCCTAAGTTGGAAGAACTCTACCTGAATCGAGTACTTTGTTTACATTTTTGCCGCTAAAACGATAACAAAGTCACGTGGTTTTGCCACCCTGAGTTAACTCAAGTTATTATGTTCGCAAACTAAAACTCCTTTATTTAAATTTAAACATAATCAAGGACAATAACTCTGTAACATGAATTACTCACTGTCAAACTCGTCCCTGATGTTATTGAAACAAACATCCCCACAAATTTCGTGTAAATCAGGCTTTATTTACATGGTATTCTGACAATAGATCTAAAAATACAATCAGTCTGTCTAAATGAAATCTATAAATTAAAATTTCACATGCCAAAATAATGGGCTGAACACTACTAGTTAATGATGTAACTTACCAGAACACGTCCACCGCAGACTTTATGGAAGCCCGTATTGAAGGCACCAAACTGATCTTGTACAGACTTGTTGAATAAATGGTCAATGTACAGGTCCACAAACTCCTTCCTGAATTACATTGAGAAATAAACACTTACACATAGGAATCAATTGTTGTTACAGGGCCCTCGTTTTGGGCCAGTAGAGCTAAAAATCAAGGGCCAAAACTCCGGTGTTACTGGTCTGATATCGATGGTTTTTGAATTTGTCCGAGCTTTCATTGATATCAACAATTTGGATAAGTTTGTCAGATGAAAATGAAGGCCCAATCGTGTTGAGGCAAAATATAGCATATCTAACTAAATCAAGGGCCATAACTCCTGTATTACTGGTCTGATCTGGCTGGCTTTCAAATTGTTGTCCATGCTTTCATTAATATCAACACTTTGGCAATGTTTGGTAAAGATCAGATGCAGACTTCACAGAACTGTTCAGAAGATAGAAATAAGCAATAACTGTACCTGTTTTCCTTGGTTACTGGTTTTGATGCACCATTTGGGACCAACTCCTTAGTTACCATATCTCCGAAGCATTCTTGTGTTATCTGAAATATAAATAATGAATTCTTATTGTTCTTTTCAGTCATACCATTGATGTGACTGCTATACTACAATTTATCACATAACATGCGGTGTGAGAGTGTATTAACACCAATCAATATTTTCGATATTCCGCTAGTGGTATAACATAACTTTAATGACGTTGGTGTACGTTTTCTGACGTAATGTGACGTTATAAGTTATGTATTGAATAGAATCTCACATCCGTGTTAATTTATTATTGAATTTATTAACCCCATTTGCAAAAATGATATGATGCTCGGCAAGCCGTCACATGATATCATTCTTGCCAACTCGTTTAATAAATCCAATAATGAATGAGCACTCATGTAAGACCCTCTATATACAATGTACGCCGTCTTAAATAGAATAACAAGAGACATCGAGTGCTGTGGTCTAGTGGGAGAGCATTGGACCCATATCGAAAAAGTCGTGGGTTCGATCCCCGCCATGAATATATGTGTTGTGTCCCTGAGCAACACACTTTATTAGCATTTGCTTAGTACAGGTTCTACCCAGAAAGACATCGAGAGAGAATTAAATGTTCATAGAGCTTTCGTCACCGCAAAATAAAAAGTTTTAACTAAGAGAATACAGATGAAGGTTTATTTATGGTGCAAGTGTACAGATTGATACTTGTCTATTTATGATGCACGCGTACAGATTGTTACTTGTCTATTTATGGTGCACTTGTACAGATTGTTACTTGTCTATTTATGGTGCACTTGTACAGAATGTTACTGGTCTATTTATGGTGCACGTGTACAGATTGTTACTTGTCTATTTATGGTGCACGTGTGCAGATTGTTACTTGTCTGTTTATGGTGCAAGTGTGCAGATTGTTACTTGTCTATTTATGGTGCAAGTGTGCAGATTAACTTGTCTGTTTATGGTGCACATGTACAGATTGTTACTTGTCTATTTATGGTGCAAGTGTACAGATTGTTACCTGTCTATTTATGGTGCAAGTGTACAGATTGTTACTTGTCTATTTATGGTGCAAGTGTACAGATTGTTACTTGTCTATTTATGGTGCACGTGTACAGATTGTTACTTGTCTATTTATGGTGCAAGTGTACAGATGGTTACTTGTCTATTTATGGTGCATGTGTACAGATTGTTACTTGTCTATTTATGGTGCAAGTGTACAGATTGTATGGTGCAAGTGTACAGATTGTTACTTGTCTATTTATGGTGCACGTGTACAGATTGTTACTTGTCTATTTATGGTGCAAGTGTAAGGATTGCTACTTGTCATTCCTTTTGTTGCTTTGCTTAATAATAAATAATGGAAATATACCATTTACCACGAACATAATGAAAATATACCAGTTACCTCAAAAGTCAGGCAAAACGTATCCTCTAAATCATCACCATCATATGTCAACAAATCTTCAAAGCTCCTGCAAATATCAGAGAAAAAATCTCACCTCATGATATTTAAACAACAACTTAAGCTTGGATGCAATTTCATGGTTTAATAAATGTTTGTATTAACTTTTATTAGAATTATAATACATGCATGTAATATTGGTGATAATACATGCATGTAATATTGGTGGTAATACATGCATGTAATATTGGTGATAATACTTGCATGTAATATTGGTGATAATACATGCATGTACTATTGGTGATAATACATGCATGTAATATTGGTGATAATACATGCATGTAATATTGGTGGTAATACATGCATGTAATATTGGTGGTAATACATGCATTTAATATTGGTGGTAATATTGGTAAAATGCAGAAACTGTCAACACAAGACAGTTGAAAGACTTCCATCTTAAAACATTCCAGATATCACTCTCAAAAAGTGTCCTGAAACCTTGGGGTTTAACAATATTGTATAGACTATAAAGTAAGGCAGTTTCTGACTGAGGCATGTTAAGATTCATATTAAAATTAGTTCTAACATTCAATACAAGTGTGTGCCAACTTACTTTCCTACTGTGGGCATCAGTTCAGTAAGATCGTCCAATGTTATTGGCCTGAAAGATTACACAAAATTTACATTTCTATTTATACCATAACTTTACACTCCCAGAAGACATTTTATGTGATAATAACATTTATTAGATAGATACTTGTGAAATACTGAAATTCAAACGTTACATTTGAATTGCTTTGTTATTTTATTACACTACATTTGAAATATCATTTACAGTTATCAATTCATTTTTGCATTTTCCTGCATACCGGTTAAGGTTATCTGCATTTGCCATGGATGATGGAAAGCCTGATCTTGCACATGGCAGAAGATAAAAGTCACTCGCATCAATGCAATGACGTCAATAAGGACAACAGCTGAAAGACGTCATTGAGTAAAAAACATGCAAAATGTTAGTTACTGGCGACCTCAATGCACAAAATGTCAATATGTGCAAGAAAAAGAAAAAATCATGGGCATCCACTTCAAAAATGGAATTCCAATCTTCAGCATAATTGTTTTAATCGAAAACCAAGGCTCGATAAAAACAATTATAACTAATTTTGGAATTCCTGATCTTCATCGGATAACCACGATTGATTCTTATAATGATAATATAACTCCATTATTGTAACTCCACTTTCTTTATATTTCGTGACTGAAACTTTTTCATAAATGTACACTTAAAGACACTCAATTACAGCAAAGAACAAACCTTTCTAGCGTCTCCGTGGCCGAATGGTTAACGACGTTGCGTTGTAAACCTTCGCCTCTCACCGCTGCGGGTTCGAATCCCACTGGGAGTTCAACTTGTAAGTGAGGAAGTGTCGATTCTTACGGATGGCGGGAGATATACAGTACTGGTTCTACCCAGGAAAAGAGGGTGGTCTGCCTCCACCACAAAAAAAAAATTGACAGTCATATATAACCTTACATGTGTTGAAACTGACGTAAAACACCATACAAACAAAACAAATCAAGTGAATTATTTATTGCGTTTTAGTTTAACAAAATTCTCAGAAATGGTGGTGAGTGGTCTTACTAAGAAAGATTGTGCACGTTAATACCTATTAAGGAGTTTCTTGAAGAGTGCCAGTGGGAAGTTGAGCTGTATGATGATGGTGTTGTAGATGGCCAGCCCACACAGACAACCAATCAGCAGGTACGTCTTCTCCTCCTCAAATGTCTGCAAGTAAACAAGTACAAAATTTGTAGTCACAATTAATTGTGCAAAAATGGGCATTGGACATGTTGGATGTTCTAAAATGATTTAAAGCCGCAATGTTTATTTTCAACCTTAACCAAGATGATACAGACTCTGTGTCAAGTATCAGTGTATAATATTACCGTAATGATTTTTCATTAAATCACCCGAGGTACTTGGGCATTAATTGAAACCCTGTGGTAAAAAGTTAAGCAAATTGTTTAATCTCGAGAAAACATATACGTGCTATAAATAAATCAGTTGGCCCAGCACACTACCTGTGTAATACTTAGTCCAACAGTCAGAGAATACAGCGCAATAGTACATCAGTTTACACATCAGGTATTAATAATATTTATTTGGCGTAATTGTAAAGTTTTAATTCTATTCCATTGATTGGATTGTGTAATTCCCTGAGTTTTAACCTTTAGCCTGCTAACACGCAGGCTGATCAGGGTTTACAATGTCCGGCTGCTCATCAGTCATTTCTCTAAAACACCCCTTTGTAACATAAATGAATGATTTAAAGAAAGGAAAGTCCATTATACATTCATAGTGGGCTAAGGGTTAATAAGCATACTCCACCTTTAAATGAATCATGTAGACACATGTTTTAAATTTCCAGAATGCAAACACTTGGAAAGTGAAACATCAATATTTCTTAATAAACATGCAGTTATTTCCAGATAAAGATAAGGAGTCTAAATATTTTCACTCCAAGACAATCATATAAAGTTGGACACTGTCGCATTATAATAAAGGGTGTAAAAGGTAGTACATACCATGGGTGAGAACCACTCCATTAGTGAATCTTCATGATGTCTAAACATGCCATACTTGGGATCCAGGACCTCTCTCAGCAGTAACAAAAAGAATTCCTAAAATAGACACATCAGTCACATGACTTTGGATCACATGATAAGGTCATACAGGTCACATAATACAAATCACATCTTTGGTCAAAGTAACTATTGAATAGAACAGACACAGTCAAAAAATATTATTTACAAAATAAAGAATAACATTTATTTTCTCAAGATAAAGTACCTAACAAAACAAAAAAATTTACTAGCAATAGCAAGCTTGCACTCTTCCAACAGTCCTGTTTAACACAGGCTACGCAAGTGACACAAAAACATCCAACATTCATGTCAAATATAATAAGAGAAAATAATAGTTGTAAGTGTATATACAATAAATTGACTGTTAAAACAATCAAGAACGCTCAAGATGCGTTTTTTAGGCTTCAAAATAATGTTAGAAAAGTGAATGTTATGGTAAGTTATTTCAGATCCACATCCACACAAGGATGCTTGAATGGAAAATGTTACGAGGGGTGTTCCGTTAATAATGCGACTGCTGTATTATTTCGCGGAACTCGTGCAATATTTACATGAAACCACTTCGTATCGCTAGAGTGATAACTGACGCGTGTCAAAGGTAAAAATCTCATTCATACATTCACTGACCTTGGTGAAATGTACATTGCTTTATAGCATATTCGTTACACTATATGCAAAATGACTGGCAAACGAGCAGAAAATGTGCTTGAAATTAGGGCCTATATTAGAGGTAGGTCATTACTTGGGTTGAAGCCGAAAGACATTCACTAGAGATGTATGACATTTACGGGGATGGTCAAATGTCGTATAATACTGTTTGTACTGCCAAATTTAAATCCGGGGAACAGTGCTTGAAAGATACTGCTCGCCCTGGTCGTCCTGTAATGTCAACGACCAAGAAAAACGTTGAAAAAATCTGTGAAATCCTGAAAACTGATGCTCACAGTAAGACAATTAGCTTGGATGACAAACTTGTCGTTAGCACGAGTTCATCTAATTTTGAAAAAGCATCTGAAAGTTAAGAAAATAAATGCAAGATGGATACCGTATTGGCTTACAGAGGACCAAAAAAAGTTAAGGGTTACAACAGCGAAAAAACTTCTGAAAATGTATCCGAAATACATCAAAAAATTGTTTGAGAATTTAGTTACGGGTGATGAAACGTGGGTCCATTATTATGAGCCAAAAGGAGAAGTATCTAACCTAATCTTGGCTACGAAAAATATGAAACGACCAATTATTGCCAAACGAACGCAAACTGTTAAGAAGGTTCTGTATGCAATTTTTTTCACTACCAAAGGTCCCGCCATCCAGACGGCGGTGCCAAAAGGTAGAACTGTCACAGGATGGTTTTATAAAAATGTCGTATTGAAACAATTGAAGAAGTACTACAAACAGCATCGCCTTTTAACAGGTCTGAAGTATGTTCGTCTTCTGCATGACAACGCGCCCGCCCACAAAGCCCGTATTGTAACGGACTTTTTGGAGTCAGAGAAGATCACCGTTCTCCCGCACCCCACTTACTCGCCAGACCTGGCCCCCTGCGACTATTTTCTCTTCCCAAGACTAAAAAATCACTTATCTGGAAAGAGATATAACTTGAGGAATGCCCTGGGATCTGCTGTTTACCAGTGTCTTAAGGGCATACCAGTCCTGTTCATGAATACGAAACATGTTTCCAAAAGTGGATTGCGCGGCTCAAAATGTGTGTTTCGGTTAAGGGAGAGTACTTTGAAGGAAATCGCAAAAACAATTGATCAAAAATGATTATAGTATTCTAGTATCAATACCAATCGCATTATTTATGGAACACCCCTCGTATATTAAGATATTTAGACTCTAATACACACTCGAATGCAAGAAAGGTAAATGTGAAGGTGCATCATTTTAAAACACAAATATAAAGTAATAAAGGTGAGTTATGTTAGATTATAATACACACAAGGATGCTATAGTGCTGCGGTGTGATGGACTGCATTGATGCAAATATGATTTATCTGAATAGACCCACTTCAACAGATTTGAAACAAAATACTCAAATCATGTAGACAGACTGTCTGTAAGGTTCACAAAGTTCACAAAGTGATCACTGTTAGTTGAAGACAGACTGGATACACAATAAGATTTACCAACAAATGGCCCTCCCCCAGCACACCCCAAAATCCACCAGTGTCCCGTTCCCCAACCCACCCCTAAATCTACTATTGTCCCATTTCCCAGCACACCCTTAAATCAGCTATTGCTCCCCTTCCCCAGAAACCCCCTAAATCCACTACTGCCCCTTCCACAGCACACCCAAAAACCACCATATACACTTCCTCTTAAACAGTCTTACACACTCTTAACGGCTCTTCTCTCTCACCCCACTGAACCCACTAATGCCACCCTGCACCCCCACCCCAACACCTACCCCATGCACTTATGCACATCCATAAAAGCAAATATAATATACTATTAGAGAATAAAAGCATAGAAAGAGATTCAAACCTTACGAACACCTCCCTCATCTTGGGCCTCCTCTCCCATAAATATCACCTGAAATATACCACAGTTCACCATGAACACTACCAGAGCTGCCCGTCATTGGCTGGATAGAACATTCAGTAACTATGGCAACTGTATCAGCACAAAATCTATGGACATTATGTTAGTTTTTATTCCTCAAATAAAACATACAGTTTTTTCAAGAATATATTGGAAATTTTCTATTTCAAACATGAAACACTATTTTCCCCTTCTCTTATGAACTTGGAATATTTCCATGAACTTGGCTTCAACAACAATAGAACTTGTTTCTTTCTTTCTTTTTCATACAAAATTCTTATTTACCAATGCCAAAATGAACCCACTCAGAATGTACTTGTTGATATTTGTTTTATATGAATACAGCAAAAGAAAGTATGTGTTGATACAGTGCACACAGTATACATGTATGAGTGTTAAAGCAATTAGCAAAGGTTGGACTTTATTAGCGAGAGGTGGACAGGTCAAAGCATTTGTACAGCAAGAGGTCATTCAGTGCACTAGCTAGGTTTTCATCGAACACAAGAAAACACATAAACTGTTTGAGTTACCAACCTTGAATTATTTTAATGTGTTCAGTATGTGTACTGTATACAAAACACTTGGACAACAGTTAATAGACCTGTTAAAATGCTGCATATTTTGGGCTGGCGAGTCCGATGCCACATGATCCAAAGGATGGCAACTATAAATAATTCAGGCTGGATTTACAAATATTATGAATAGCTTTATTAGCACTGAATGTTTCCTTGTGTTACAATGCACAACCACAACCAGATGGACAAATGCATCATATTTTCGTGACAAACCTTTCTTACACCTCCTGCATCTATCGTCATTTCTTCACCAGAAAACACAACCTGTCCACATCACGTGATATGTTGACAAACAAAACAGTTATTCTAAATATCCCCCCATATAGTACCCACATTATTGCTATCAATGAAATAATCATTCGTTGGAAAATGATGAAAAACATTAAATGGAATAATGACATTGCATGAGAAGCAATTTTTTAACAGAGCATAGTTGAACATATTAATGAACTTAACCCTTAACCCGCTACATATATATAACGGACGCAAAGGCTATTATAGTCGTGCTTAGCGGGTTAAGGGTTAATAGATCAATTGAGGTGTCTTTTATAAAACACAAATGAATGAAATGGGGTTTTACGTCCCATTAACACATCACATTAGGTCATATTGGGACAGCAACCTCAGAGTGAGATGAGATGATGTTTCCCATAAAACATGAATCTGCAAGGGAGTAAACTCACACGGAGCAGAGGTCCGAATCTCTAAGGCTCAATGCCTTATCCACTGTCAGAGCTACAGTGGGCACTCACTGCCTTATCCACTGTCAGAGCTACAGTGGCTGCTCAATGCCTTATCCAGTGTCAGAGCTACAGTGGCTACTCAATGCCTTATCCACTGTCAGAGCTACAGTGGGCACTCAATGCCTTATCCACTGTCAGAGCTACAGTGGCCACTCAATGCTTTATCCACTGTCAGAGCTACAGTGGCCACTCACTGCCTTATCCACTGTCAGAGCTACAGTGGCCACTCAATGCCTTATCCACTGTCAGAGCTACAGTGGCTGCTCACTGCCTTATCCACTGTCAGAGCTACAGTGGCCACTCAATGCCTTATCCACTGTCAGAGCTACAGTGGCTGCTCACTGCCTTATCCACTGTCAGAGCTACAGTGGCCACTCAATGCCTTATCCAATGTCAGAGCTACAGTTGCTGCTCACTGCCTTATCCACTGTCAGAGCTACAGTGGCCACTCAATGCCTTATCCACTGTCAGAGCTACGGTGGCCGCTAACTGCCTTATCCATTGTCAGAGCTACAGTGGCTGTTCAATTCCTTATCCACTGTCAGAGCTACAGTGGCTGCTAACTGCCTTATCCACTGTCAGAGCTACAGTGGCCACTCAATGCCTTATCCACTGTCAGAGCTACAGTGGCCACTCAATGCCTTATCCACTGTCAGAGCTACAGTGGCTGCTAACTGCCTTATCCACTGTCAGAGCTACAGTGGCCACGCAATGCCTTATCCACTGTCAGAGCTACAGTGGCCACTCAATGCCTTATCCACTGTCAGAGCTACAGTGGCCGCTAACTGCCTTATCCATTGTCAGAGCTACAGTGGCTGCTCAATTCCTTATCCACTGTCAGAGCTACAGTGGCTGCTAACTGCCTTATCCACTGTCAGAGCTACAGTGGCCACTTAATGCCTTATCCAGTGTCAGAGCTACAGTGGCTGCTCAATGCCTTATCCACTGTCAGATCTACAGTGGGCACTCAATGCCTTATCCACTGTCAGAGCTACAGTGGCCACTCAATGCCTTATCCACTGTCAGAGCTACAGTGGCCACTCATTGCCTTATCCACTGTCAGAGCTACAGTGGCCACTCAATGCCTTATCCACTGTCAGAGCTACAGTGGCTGCTCACTGCCTTATCCACTGTCAGAGCTACAGTGGCCACTCAATGCCTTATCCACTGTCAGAGCTACAGTGGCTGCTCACTGCCTTATCCACTGTCAGAGCTACAGTGGCCACTCACTGCCTTATCCACTGTCAGAGCTACAGTGGCCACTCACTGCCTTATCCACTGGCAGAGCTACAGTGGCTGCTCACTGCCTTATCCACTGTCAGAGCTACAGTGGCTGCTCACTGCCTTATCCATTGTCAGAGCTACAGTGGCCACTCAATGCCTTATCCACTGTCAGAGCTACAGTGGCCACTCACTGCCTTATCCACTGTCAGAGCTACAGTGGCTGCTCAATTCCTTATCCACTGTTAGAGCTACAGTGGCCGCTAACTGCCTTATCCACTGTCAGAGCTACAGTGGCCGCTAAATGCCTTATCCACTGTCAGAGCTACATTGGCTGCTCAATGCCTTTTCCACTGTCAGAGCTACAGTGGCCGCTCAATGCATTATCCACTGTCAGAGCTACAGTGGCCACTCAATGCCTTATCCACTGTCAGAGCTACAGTGGCCACTCAATGCCTTATCCACTGTCAGAGCTACAGTGGCCACTCAATGCCTTATCCACTGTCAGAGCTACAGTGGCCACTCAATGTCTTATCCACTGTCAGAGTTACAGTGGCCGCACAATGTCTTATCCACTGTCAGAGTTACAGTGGCCGCACAATGCCTTATCCACTGTCAGAGTTACAGTGGCCACTCAATGCCTTATCCACTGTCAGAGCTACAGTGGCCGCTCAATGCCTTATCCACTGTCAGAGTTACAGTAGCCGCTCAATGCCTTATCCACTGTCAGAGCTACAGTGGCCGCTCAATGCCTTATCCACTGTCAGAGTTACAGTGGCCACTCAATGCCTTATCCACTGTCAGAGCTACAGTGGCCACTCAATGCCTTATCCACTGTCAGAGCTACAGTGGCTGCTCAATGCCTTATCCACTGTCAGAGCTACAGTGGCTGCTCAATGCCTTATCCACTGTCAGAGCTACAGTGGGTACTCAATGCCTTATCCACTGTCAGAGCTACAGTGGATACTCAATGCCTTATCCACTGTCAGAGCTACAGTGGCCACTCAATGCCTTATCCACTGTCAGAGCTACAGTGGCTGCTCAATGCCTTATCCACTGTCAGAGCTACAGTGGCCACTCACTGCCTTATCAACTGTCAGAGCTACAGTGGTCACTCAATGCCTTATCCACTGTCAGAGCTACAGTGGCCACTCACTGCTGTATCCACTGTAAGAGTTACAGTGGCCGCTCAATGCCTTATCAACTGTCAGAGCTACAATGGCCGCTCAATGCCTTATCCACTGTCGGAGCTACAGTGGCCACTCAATGTCTGATCCACTGTCAGAGCTACAGTGGCCACTCACTGCCTTATCAACTGTCAGAGCTACAGTGGCTGCTCAATGCCTTATCCACTGTCAGAGCTACAGTGGCCGCTCAATGCCTTATCCACTGTCAGAGCTACAGTGGCCACTCACTGCCTTATCCACTGTAAGAGTTACAGTGGCCGCTCAATGCCTTATCAACTGTCAGAGCTACAATGGCCGCTCAATGCCTTATCTACTGTCAGAGCTACAGTGGCTGCTCAATGCCTTATCCACTGTCAGAGCTACAGTGGCTGCTCAATGTCTTATACACTGTCAGAGTTACAGTGGCCACTCAATGCCTTATCCACTGTCAGAGCTACAGTGGCCACTCAATGCCTTATCCACTGTCACAGCTACAGTGGCCACTCAATGCCTTATCCACTGTAAGAGCTACAGTGGCCACTCAATGCCTTATCCACTGTCACAGCTACAGTGGCCACTCAATGCCTTATCCACTGTCAGAGCTACAGTGGCCAATCAATGCCTTATCCACTGTCAGAGCTACAGTGGCCACTCACTGAGTTATCCACTGTCAGAGCTACAGTGGCCACTCAATGCCTTATCCACTGTCGGAGCTACAGTGGCTGCTCAATGTCTTATCCACTGTCAGAGCTACAGTGGCCACTCACTGCCTTATCAACTGTCAGAGCTACAGTGGCCGCTCAATGCCTTATCCACTGTCAGAGCTACAGTGGCCGCTCACTGCCTTATCCACTGTCAGAGCTACAGTGGCCACTCAATGCCTTATCCACTGTCAGAGCTACAGTGGCTGCTCACTGCCTTATCCATTGTCAGAGCTACAGTGGCTGCTCACTGCCTTATCCACTGTCAGAGCTACAGTGGCCACTCAATGCCTTATCCACTGTCAGAGCTACAGTGGCCGCTCACTGCCTTATCCACTGTCAGAGCTACAGTGGCCACTCAATGCCTTATCCACTGTCAGAGCTACAGTGGCTGCTCACTGCCTTATCCATTGTCAGAGCTACAGTGGCTGCTCACTGCCTTATCCACTGTCAGAGCTACAGTGGCCACTCAATGCCTTATCCACTGTCAGAGCTACAGTGGCTGCTCACTGCCTTATCCACTGTCAGAGCTACAGTGGCCGCTCAATGCATTATCCACTGTCAGAGTTACAGTGGCTGCTCAATGCCTTATCCACTGTCAGAGTTACAGTGGCCACTCAATGCCTCATCCACTGTCAGAGCTACAGTGGCTGCTCACTGCCTTATCCACTGTCAGAGCTACAGTGGCTGCTCACTGCCTTATCCACTGTCAGAGCTACAGTGGCCGCTCAATGCATTATCCACTGTCAGAGTTACAGTGGCTGCTCAATGCCTTATCCACTGTCAGAGTTACAGTGGCCACTCAATGCCTCATCCACTGTCAGAGCTACAGTGGCTGCTCACTGCCTTATCCACTGTCAGAGCTACAGTGGCCGCTCAATGCCTTATCCACTGTCAGAGTTACAGTGGCCGCTTTATAAAATAGTGTCATACATACAATTAATGCCGTAGTCGATGGCGTACTGTATAGATCCTATACTATCTTAAATTGTTTTGGACGTAAACAAAGGTAACTGCTACATATACACGCCTTGGTAAATGTACATTTGAACAAGTGTTTCAACAGACAACTTTATAAGGAAAAAAGAAACGCAACTCTGGGGTTATAATCAAATATCTTTACGTGTTTTTAACATAAAACAATAATTTCATTAAAGTACACAGTATACATTTTCAACAGAAAATATGGTGGAGGTGTGGAGATATTCAATCACGACAACAGATTATTTGAACAAACAAAACTACATATATATAGACCCTAAAAAGTTGCGTTTCTCTTTTTTCCTCAAGTAGATACATAATCATAGCGCAGGCACTGTTATAATCTTTCCAGCCAAATTCAAGGGCTCGATGCGAAAATATTGTATCATATTCATATAGTTACAACATTAAACAAGTGGGCCAAGATGGTCCTGAATCGATCACCTTAGGATCTTTGCAATGATGATGAAAAAAGTGTTCTCTCGCAAATGCTGATAAAACTTGGTAGACAAGGGGTTAGCGATCATTAATAAAAATAAAGAACAAGAGAACAAGATGGCCTGTGGATGCTCTACAAGCTAAAATGGCTCTTATATCAAGGGTTTCATCATTAATTAAAACACAACACCCTCGTCCGAAATGTAAACCCACAACTCTATGCTAACAATTTAAAAGAAGATTTTTTAAGTTTACCCTATACAAGTCTATGTAAAACATGCAAAATCTTTATTTACAAACTTTATAAAAATTAACAAAAGAAAAAACGCATCCAAACAGGAAACAATAATAACAAGAGCTGTCGGAGATCCGCGCAGCTTGACTATTCGATTTTTCAGAGAATAATAAATTTATAGCTAGTATATACCATCAGAAAACAAGGCTACAACAATGTGGGGTGGGGTGGGGTTGGGGGCACAACATAACTATGTGTAAGAATTGACCAAAACTACACAGAAATATGTAAAGAACAAGAGGTCAATGACCTTGAAGCTCTACTGATTGATTTTGATTTCAGGAAGTAGTCTCTACAAACTTGTTTTTTGAAAATTTATTTTTAGCCGTGGCAGCCATCTTGAATTTCCGGCCGACCTGAAATTTTGCTAGGATCGTTTTGACATCAAGAGCAACATTCCTGTGAAGTTCATGAAAATCCGTCAAGTAGTTTCAGAGGAGTTAAGTCGCTACAAGTTTTCATTATATAACTCTATGTAAACAAAGATGGCCGCTGGCAGCCATGTTTAACATCGAATCAAAATGACTTTTGACAAGGACCAGCATCATGTAATGCTGATCATTTTAGAAAAAGTCCCATATCAATATCACTTATAGTTTTCAAGAAGTAGTCGCTACAAACTTGCATTTTGAAAATCTATTTTTAGCCATGGTGGCCATCATGAATTTCCGGCCGACCTGAAATTTTGCTAGGATCAATTAGACATCAAGAGCAACATTTCTGTGAAGTTTCATGAAAATCCGTCAAGTAGTTTCAGAGGAGTAGTCGCTACAAGTTTTCATTATATAACTCTATGTAAACAAAGTTGGCCACTGGCAGCCATGTTTAATGTCGAATCAAAATAATGTTCGACTCGGATAACCATCATGACATGCTGATCATTTTAGAAAAAGTCCCATATCAATATCACTTATAGTTTTCAAGAAGTAGTCGCTACAAACTTGTATTTTGAAAATCTATTTTTAGCCATGGCGGCCATCTTGGATTTCACATCAACATGAATTTTTGCTAGGATCAACTAGACTTCATGGGCAACATTTCTGTAAAGTTTTATGAATATCCATCCAGTAGTTTCAGAGGAGTAGTCGCTACAAATAAAAGTTAACGGACAGACGGATCTCTGATCAGTAGAGCTAAAAATAAATAAAGAAAAATCGAGTTTTGAGTGGGGTGCGGGGTGGGGGTGGGGGAGAGGTGGGGTGGATTGTGGGGGGAGTGGGGGTGGTGAGGGCAAAATATATGTGTAAGAAGCTATGTAAAATTCATCAAAACAACACAAAAGTATGTAAAAAAAAAAAAAAAATCGAGTTTTGAGTGGGGATGGGGGACAGGCGTGGGGTGGGGAGGGCAACATATATGTGTAAGAAACTATGTAAGAATTGACCAAAACAGATAGCTATGTGTAAGAATTGACAAAAACAACACAGAAATATGTAAAAAAAATACAAAAAAATCGAGTTTCGAGTGGGGGGGAGTGGGGAGGGGGTAGTGTGTGGGAGTGGGGTGGTGGGGGCAACATAATTGTGTAAGAAGCTATGTGTAAGAAATTACCAAAACAACACAGATATATGTAAAAAACAATAAACATTAAATAAAAATATTCCAGTTTCAAGCGTGGGGGTGGGGGGAAGGAGGGAGCCCATGCCCCAATATCGGTTAAGTATGAATAAGATGCATAATGCTATAAGAAATCCCAAACCAAAATTATAGATATATACATGCTTACATGCAAACCTAGATCTGCCTTTATTGCACATTTTATGGGCCATCACAATTTGGGTTCCATGGGAGCCCAGAATTTGCAGAAGACAAAATTACTTATCCAACCCTTCACAACATACTATAAGAAAACCAATTCCAAAATTTAGATCAGCTAGGACAAGAAATGTAAGTGATATAGACCTGTAAACACAGCTTACACGCAAAATTTGATGTGAAACAGACACATTTTAAGGGCTATCAAAATTTGGGTTCCATAAGAGCCCAGGGGTTACAGGAACCGAAATTGCTTATGCAGCCCTTAAGATAATGCTATAAGGAAGCCCATGGCCAAATTTGGTTGTTCTAGGATAAGAAATGTAAGAGATATAGACTTGTAAACACAGCTTACACGCAAACCTTGATGTGGGACGCAGACGCCGACCCCGGGGTGATTACATAAGCTCTCTTATTCTTCGAATAGTCGAGCTAAAAATGAAGAATTAAAAAGAAAAAAAAAGGTTTACCTCCAGTGGGATTTGAACTCACGGCCCTAGCTTCCCAGTGTACAAGAAGTATTTCAAAGATTTTTCTATGGTGGCCATCTTGGATGTCACGTTTAACTTATTTTAAAAAATTTAAAAACATTCATCTGAGGATCATCCATGTGAAGTTTGGTCAAAACTGACCAAGATGTTTCTGAGAAGACGATTTTTTGAAGATTATCCCTATATAAGTCTATGTAAAACATATGACTCTGGGACGGGGCCAAATGTGACCCCAGGATCACCATTTGGACAAGCTTGGTAGAGGACCATAGGCTTAGAGCAAATGTAAAATATTAAACCTCTGGCTCTTGCAGTTTCAGAGAAAGAGATTACCCTATAGAAGTCTATATAAAACATGTGACCCCTGGTGCGGGGCCAAATGTAACCCCAGGGTCACCATTTGAACAAACTTGGTAGAGGACGATAAGCTTATAGTAAATGCAAAATATGAAACCTCTGGCTCTTGTAGTTTCAGAGAAGATGATTTTTAAAAGTTTTCCTATATAAGTCTATGTAAAACTGTGACCCCCGGGGCAGAACCAAATTAGACCCCAAGGTCACCATTTGAACAAACTAAGTAGAATACCATAAGCTGATGCTTCAAGTAATACATGAAATCTCTGTGCCTTGTGGTTTCAAGTCAATGAAAAACATGCAAAATCTCAATATAAACTTTTGACCCCCAGGGCATAGTCATTTTTTACCTGGGGACTTCATTTGAACAAACTTGATAGTCTAAGAATTCATTTTAAAAGAAAAACTGTCAAAATCTGTCCAGCGGTTCTTGAGAAGAAGATTTTTTAAGGTTTCGACCATATATAGTAATGGCAGCCATCTTGGATGTCGTGCTGACCTAATTTTAACAAATCTAAAAAGCATCCAACGTTCATCCATGTGAAGTTTAGTCAAAATTGGCCAAGCGGTTTCTGAGGAGGTCGTTTGAAGCAAAATTAACGACGAATGACGGACGACGGATGAAGAGTGATCCCAACAGATCAGCCTTTGGCTCAAATGATCTAAAAAAGTATTGTAGAAAATGTGCAGAGACGTGCGACATGGTTAGTACATGGTTAGGACTATGAGGACATCCCTCGATTGTACTAAGCCTTGACAAAAACAGTATTAATTGTATCTTAGCAAAGCCGGCATACCTCGACTATGCACGTGACAGACAGATGTATGTACCTCGACTATGCACGTGACAGACAGATGTATGTACCTCGAATATGCACATGACAGACAGATGTATGTACCTCGAATATGCACGTGACAGATATATTTGTGTACCTTGACTATGCACGTGACAGATAGATGTATGTATCTAGACCATGCACGCGAGATATATTTGTGTACCTTGACTATGCACGTGACAGACAGATGTATGTACCTTGACTATGCATGTGACAGACAGATGTATGTATCTTGAATATGCGACAGATATATATATATATGTATGTAAAAAATGCACGTGACAGATATATGTGTGTACCTTGAGAGGTTTCTTTAGGTCTGCACTTCCTTGGGCCACCAACTGTTGTATTGTATCCTGAACAATGTTGTTTCTCGACACATAGAACACTAAACATGGGCTCACAGGGTCAATAGGCAGGAACAAACTCTGGATATTTCTACGATGCACCTCATCTATGGCTGACTGAAATAATGATAGTGAGACAGATGTAAATTTGATGTAAAAAAACAGTAATAATATAACTGAAAGCATATGCATGAACAGTAAGAAAACAGCATTAATACAATAAAAAGCATGAACAGTAATAATATAATAGAAAGCATGAACAGTAATAATATAATCGAAAGCATGAACAGTAAGAAAACAGCAATAATACAATAAAAAGCATGAACAGTAATAATATAATAGAAAGCATGAACAGTAATAATATAATCGAAAGTATGAACAGTAAGAAAACAGCAATAATACAATAAAAAGCATGAACAGTAATAATATAATAGAAAGCATGAACAGTAATAATATAATCGAAAGCATGAACAGTAAGAAAACAGCAATAATACAATAAAAAGCATGAACAGTAATAATATAATAGAAAGCATGAACAGTAATAATATAATAGAAAGCATGAACAGTAATAATATAATAGAAAGCATGAACAGTAATACTATACTCGAAAGCATGAACAGTAATAATATAATCAAAAGTATGAACAGTAAGAAAACAGCAATAATACAATAAAAAGCATGAACAGTAATAATATAATAAAGGATATTGCATATTCAATAGCCCACAATTATTTTAGTTTTCTTGACCGGATTTCTAGAACACTGTTTTCCTGCGGTGTTCGGTTTAAGGGCGACTCGTACTAAGTGTGAATAGAGGTGGGTCGAAAAAAGTGAGGACGAAGTGCCGCTTTTTCATTCGGAACGTTTTGGTGAAAATTTGTCACTTTTTCAAGACATGAGATTGAAAGCATCTTGCCTGCAATTCAACTGAACTTGATTTGTTTGGTTTCAAACACGTGGACGTCTGATAGTTAGTATGTTCGGTAGTGGTCAGCCTCGTTAGGGCTAAAGCGACTAGGTTTGGCCAATGTGGTTACGGCAGCAGAAAACGTATGCAACTTTCAGCGTTGGAACTGAAAGTGAAACTTGAACAAGAGGTCAATGACCTTGAAGCTCTACTGATTGATTTTGATTTCAGGAAGTAGTCGCTACAGACTTGTTTTTTGAAAAACTATTTTTAGCCGTGGCGGCCATCTTGAATTTCCAGCAGACCTGAAATTTTGCTAGGATCAATTAGACATCAAGAGCAACATTCCTGTGAAGTTTCGTGAAAATCCGTCAAGTAGTTTCAGAGGAGTAGTCGCTACAAGTTTTCATTATATAACTCTATGTAAACAAAGATGGCCACTGGCAGCCATGTTTAACGTCGAATCAAAATAATGTTTGACTCTGATAACCATCATGTCATGCTGATCATTTTACAAAAAGTCCCATATCAATATCACTTATAGTTTTCAAGATGTAGTCGCTACAAACTTCTTTTTTAAAAATCTATTTTTAGCTGTGGCGGCCATCTTGAATTTCTGGCCGATCTGTAATTTTGCTAGGATCAATTAGACATTAAGAGCAACATTCCTGTAAAGTCTCATGAAAATCCGCCAAGTAGTTTCAAAGGAGCAGTTGCTACAAGTTTTTACTATATAACTCTATGTAAACAAAGATGGCCGGCAGCAATGTTTAACGTTGAATCAAAACAATTTTTGACAAGGACCAACATCATGTCATGCTGATCATTTTAGAAAAAGTCCCATATCAATATCACTTATAGTTTTCAAGAAGAAGTCGCTACAAACTTGTATTTTGAAAATTTATTTTTAGTCGTGGCGGCCATCTTGAATTTCCGGCCGACCTAAAATTTTGCTAGGATCAATTAGACATCAAAAGCAACATTCCTGTGAATATACATGTAATGCTGTGTGTTGTTGTACTTGGCAGAATGGTACAGTAGTGGAGCAGACTTGTGTCAGGTGATATACATGAAATGCTGTGTGTTGTGGTACTTGGCAGAATGGTACAGTAGTGGAGCAGACGTGTCAGGTGATATACATGTAATGCTGTGTGTTGTGGTACTTGGTAGAATGGTACAGTAGTGGAGCAGACTTGTGTCAGGTGATATACATGTAATGCTTTGTGTTGTGGTACTTGGCAGAATGGTACAGTAGTGGAGCAGACTTGTGTCAGGTGATATACATGTAATGCTGTGTGTTGTGGTACTTGGTGGAATGGTACAGTAGTGGAGCAGACTTGTGTCAGGTGATATACATGTAATGCTGTGTGTTGTGGTACTTGGTAGAATGGTACAGTAGTGGAGCAGACTTGTGTCAGGTGATATACATGTAATGCTGTGTGTTGTGGTACTTGGTGGAATGGTACAGTAGTGGAGCAGACTTGTGTCAGGTGATATACATGTAATGCTGTGTGTTGTGGTACTTGGCAGAATGGAACAGTAGTGGAGCAGACTTGTGTCAGGTGATATACATGTAATGCTGTGTGTTGTGGTACTTGGTAGAATGGTACAGTAGTGGAGCAGACTTGTGTCAGGTGATATACATGTAATGCTTTGTGTTGTGGTACTTGGCAGAATGGTACAGTAGTGGAGCAGACTTGTGTCAGGTGATATACATGTAATGCTTTGTGTTGTGGTACTTGGCAGAATGGTACAGTAGTGGAGCAGACTTGTGTCAGGTGATATACATGTAATGCTGTGTGTTGTGGTACTTGGCAGAATGGTACAGTAGTGGAGCAGACTTGTCAGGTGATATACATGTAATGCTGTGTGTTGTGGTACTTGGCGGAATGGTACAGTAGTGGAGCAGACGTGTCAGGTGATATACATGTAATGCTGTGTGTTGTGGTACTTGGTAGAATGGTACAGTAGTGGAGCAGACTTGTGTCAGGTGATATACATGTAAT
Source organism: Cyrtodaria siliqua (assembly GCA_037043455.1). Taxonomy (NCBI): domain Eukaryota; kingdom Metazoa; phylum Mollusca; class Bivalvia; order Adapedonta; family Hiatellidae; genus Cyrtodaria; species Cyrtodaria siliqua. The sequence continues at coordinate 48,319 of JAWPHD010010520.1, forward strand.
GCTGTGTGTTGTGGTATTTGGCAGAATGGTACAGTAGTGGAGCAGACTTGTGTCAGGTGATATACATGTAATTCTGTGTGTTGTGGTACTTGGCAGAATGGAACAGTAGTGGAGCAGCCTTGTGTCAGGTGATATACATGTAATGCTGTGTGTTGTGGTACTTGGTAGAATGGAACAGTAGTGGAGCAGACTTGTGTCAGGTGATATACATGTAATGCTGTGTGTTGTGGTACTTGGCAGAATGGAACAGTAGTGGAGCAGACTTGTGTCAGGTGATATACATGTAATACTGTGTGTTGTGGTACTTGGCAGAATGGTACAGTAGTGGAGCAGACTTGTGTCAGGTGATATACATGTAATGCTGTGTGTTGTGGTACTTGGCAGAATGGTACAGTAGTGGAGCAGACTTGTGTCAGGTGATATACATGTAATACTGTGTGTTGTGGTACTTGGCAGAATGGTACAGTGGTGGAGCAGACTTGTGTCAGGTGATATACATGTAATACTGTGTGTTGTGGTACTTGGCAGAATGGTACAGTAGTGGAGCAGACTTGTGTCAGGTGATATACATGTAATGCTTTGTGTTGTGGCAGAATGGTACAGTAGTGGAGCAGACTTGTGTCAGGTGATATACATGTAATGCTGTGTGTTATGGTACTTGGCAGAATGGTACAGTAGTGGAGCAGACAAACTGGTTGAAAGATAATCAAAAACGTGAGGAGTACTTTATTAATACTTTGTATGAATAAAATAATACTCGGGGCTCGAATTTAGCACTCACAAAATTGTAAAATGCTTGTTGCTTTCAGCAACTGCGAATTGAAATGTTCGCAAAAAAAATAAATAAATAAATAAATAAAAATGTGAGTGCATCTTTTCTGTATAAAGTTAGCATGATTGAAAGGTTCATAAAATATGAGGAAGAATGCAACTTTGCTAGTTGCCAGTCTCAAAAATAAGCAAGTGAGTACATAATTGTTAATTATACCCCAGTACTGATTGGGGATGGAGCCTGTGTCTTAAATAATAGGGAAATACCTTATGCTATATATGGAACTGGTGTCTGGTTGACTCAGAACATATTTATGCCATATGGAGACAGGGTTTGTCAGACACTGAACATATTTCATATTTGTTATATGAGACTGGTGTCAGGCTGACACAGAAAGCATGTAGGTTTAGTGTCTGCAGCTGGTGTTGGGCCAACAAAGAATGCATGTAGGTTTATTATATGCAGCCGGTGTTATATAAGTCGGTGTCAGGCCGGCAAAGAATTTATTTATGTTATATGGAGTCCATATTGGAACAGGGACTACAAGGTGTAATTTTATGGCGTAATGATTGTTGGTGATATACTGTGAAGCAAATGCAGTTGAACGTTTCAGCAATCACAAAAAAATGTGGGTTCATCTTTTCTGTATAAACTTAGCATGATTGAAAGATCAGAGCTTCAGGTAAGCTTTTTGATCAATTGGGTATTTAACCATCGGTATTTATTTAATTGGGTATTTCGTGATTTCAATTGGGTGAAATAAAACTATAAAAGTTTGCGACATTGTTTTGGGGTGGCATTCCACTAATACTGTATACTCAAAATCTAATAAAATCATCTTCTTTTACAATAGGTCTTATAAATTCAAGGTGACTGGGTGTCCCTTCAACAACCCATATATTGCACAATTTGCATTGGTTGTTTTATTATTTGACAACTTCGATTACTTTATTGGTACCCATGCTTTTTATCTTGATTGGGTATTTAAGCAAATACCCTGCTTATCTGTAGCTCTGAAAGATTGATCAAAACATCAATTTAAACTAAGTAATTAAAAAATTAAAAAAATTAAATGAGGTATAATTTTATGAATATCGACAGAGTATATTGGGAAAGTTATGGTTAGGGATGTTGTCAACAGCGTAAAAGAGGTTGGTGATGTACTGTGAAGTGTATAAAATAAATGAGGTATGACATATATTAGGAACAGGTGGCAATTTGGTGGTCATTGCTTAAAAAGTGTAACAAACACTTTTAAAAAAGTGCAATTATTGATGAATTTATGGCAAGCTCTATAGTGCTTTGATGCGTGGAAGTTGAATATGGAAATATATTTCATAGTTTGTTTCATGAATGTGTATGGAATTGTTCTGCCAGTTTGGTTCATGTTGCAGGAAGATAAGCTGTCAAGAACTGGCTGTATACCTGAAGCAAGTTGTCTTCTACAATTATCTAGGGCCTGGTTTTATTGTTTATTCTAACACGACCTCTGCAATCTTTCGTATACACAAAGAAGGGAGACAGCTGTATGTTATTCTACGATAAAATACAGCTGTTCCATTAATTCCCCGCGTATATTTCATCCGTTGGAAGCGACTCGTTACATGACGTCACTTGGTAAATATACGTCACGAAGACAAACCGAACAGTAATTTTAATGAAATGTTAATTACAACAAAATTGCCATTCTCCCAAACTGTGCACACCCCCGAAATAAACCAATCATATGCACATGTACATATAACATTAATAAGCATCTTGAACAAGGTGAGAACGTTTGACGTCATACAGCGCAAGCTATATGACGTAAGCAATGACTTAATTGTTTGTCACGTGAAAACTAGTGCATTGAAACGCAGAACTTTGCATACGAGGGCGCCCAATGGAGCAGCCTGTAAACATAGCAGCCTGATTACCTTGACCTCCGAGATAATATATAGTGCCCCAACAATAGCGTAAATAATGGGGTAATTGTTGTGTTAGAATCGAAATAATAAATACGGACCTGTATTTTATCGGTGAATAAAATACAGTTAGTCGTTCGGATGCGAGAAATTAAATCATTCTCGCACTCGTGATTTAATTACTACGCATCCGAACTCCTAACTGTATTTTATTCACCGATAAAACACAGGTACTTATTTATTATTTCTTAAGTATAATAAAGTATTCTGTTTTATGGTACACCAAGTTTGTTTCATGTGGATGTGTATTAAAATTGTTCTGCAGTTTTATTCCTGTTGCAGGAAAATAAGCTGTCAAGATATGGCTGTACACTTCAAGCAAGTTTTCTTCGACAATTGCACAGAGCCTGTTTTTATTGTTTAATAGAATAATATATTCTATTATGGTACACCTAGTTTGTTTTCATGGATGTTTAATGGAATTTTTCTGCCAGTCTGATTCATGTTGCAGGTAAGCTGTCAAGAACTGGCCATACACCTGGAGCAAGTTATCTTTTTCAATAATCTGGAGCCTGGTTTTATTGTTTAGTAAAAAAATGTACTCTGTTATAGTACGCCTAGTTCGTTTCATTTATAGGTAATGATGTTTGCTGCCAGTTTGATACATGTTGCAGGAAAATAAGCTGTCAAGAACTGATTGTACACGGTCACCTAAAGCAAGTTGTCTTCGACAGACAATAATCCGTAGCTTTCATAGTTTGATTGTTTAGTAGTATACCGCATTCTATTACGGTACACCTAGTATGTTTGATGTAGATGTGTAGTGACAATTTTCTGGCAGTTCGTTTCAGGTTGCTGGAGAATAAGCTGTCAAGACCTGCAAGACCTGCAAGACCTGGCTGTACACCTGAAGCAAGTGGAGTGGGACAATAATCGGGAGCCTCATGAATCGTTGCTTTGTGGATTGTTCATGCGATATACATACAGATTTTTATGTACGTAAACTGTCATGGAATGTAAAAAGTGATAACAGAACAAATTGCAGATATTCAAAATAATTATTTGTGTTAGTAATGATAAAAAAACAATTATTTCTGGTAACAGTTGGATCATGTGATATTGAAACAAAAGACGGACATGTATTATTATGATTGGTAATATTGAGCACTCAGTGGTATCTGGTAAATTGGTACAGAATGACTGAGATTAACAATTAAATGTATCTTATAAAGTCGCAAGCGGAAATTCTAAAATCGAAGGTTGGAGGTTCGTTTAAATCAATGAAGCATTGTCTCGTTATGGCGTTATATATGTAACTATACTCTCGGGACAAAAAAAATGCTGATAACTTACAATTTGTATTTGATAAATCAGAGCGAATAGTCATGCTTAAGGCGCCTTCGGGTTATACTAACATGATGATTTCCTATGATTTAATATAATTTAATAAAACAAATTTATAAAATTAATTAGTTTCATCAACAAATATGGTTATTTAAATAGGGGTCAGGGTTCTGCCCGAAATACTATTTCAAAGGAAGATCTAGTGCGTAGCTCCCTTGGGACCCCTAACTTTTGGAAAATATGATGAAACAGCCCATAAAGGTAAAAAGTCATAAATGATGTGGAATATGTTTTGGAAATGTATGTCCAGTCTGGTATGGACTGTGATATGAACAAGTTTGTCCTGTTTGAAATGGACAATGTTATGAAAATGTATGTCCTGTCTGGTATGGACAATGATATGGAAAAGGTATAAAGAAGTCCTGTCTGGTATGGACTGTGATATGAAAAAATACTATGATATATGTTTAACGGGTTACCTACAGAGCCGAAACGCGAAGCATCGGGGGGAAGGCGAAGGAACTAATGAACGGACAGGCCCCTGCTGCTTGCTGCCCAGGGTTTACATATTATCAGAAAGAAAATCAAGGGCTATGCTAAATAAAGTTAAAAAGGTAAACAAAATAAAATAGGAGCCTCCAACCTTCGAAAGTTGTCCTCTTGCGGCCAAAATATTCAAAAAAATATATAAATTGGTTGTATCTGTTGTAACATATGTAATATTCTTAAAGGAAACAGATTAAAAATGTATTGAACAGGACTTTGTTGTCAATTGTGACCATACATATTCATACAAGAAAGTCTTAAAATAATATAACGGAAAGCATGAACAATAAGACTATAAGAAAGTATGAAGAAAGTTGTAAAGAAAAAAAAAGACTATTTAACCCATATAATGACCTTCAGTGTGACCTTGACCTTTATATTTTAGTATGGTCATGTCGATGTTGTCATGATAAGTATATATTGAAAGTTTGATGAAGAAACATCATGAAATGAGAAAGTTATAGCCAACGTTAAGTTTTTGTGAAGAAAAATATTAGTATTTAACCCATATAATGACCTTCAGTGTGACCTTGACCTTCATATTTTAGTATGATCATGTCGTTGTTGTCATGATGAGCATATATTGAAAGTCTGATGAAGAAATATTAAGAAACTGCATACCTGCATCTGCATGAGAGCGTCTGTTTGTAGAAGTAAACTCTTGGCCGCCGCATCAAATGTGAATGGATAGTTGCAGAACAGCAGGCGTTGCTGAATACACAAACACAACGAATAGAACAGTTCCACGAAACATTGCTGTTTTAAACGAAGATCTTCAATCCAGTTTTATTGAAATTAATGTTTATTTAATCTATCCCTTTTAAGAAATTTTGAAATCAAAAGTATACAATAATGATAATAGTTAATACTGCTATAAAAATCAAAAGGACAAATACAATTGCATTAAACTGTCATTCAAAGAACTCCGTTTTCAACCAAATTACATTACGCCCTCACTATTTATTTTCAAAATCAAACAATGTATAACAACACAGCCACCCAATAAAAACTTAGTGGAGCGCTGTGGTCTAGTAGTAGAGCGTTGACCCAGAATCGAAAAGTCGTGGGTTTGATCCCCGCCATTGACATATGCGTTGAGTCCCCGAGTAAGACATTTGCTTAGTACTGGTTCTACCCAGGAAGACATCGAGAGTTATTCAAATAAGTTCATAGAGCTTTCGTTACAATCAATGTAACGTAAGTCTAATCTAAAAACTTATTTGCCTAATTTTTTGTTCTTTATGTTCTGTTACTGATACATACAGGCCCCTTAAAAGAGATGTTACAGAGACGACCAACTTACCCCGGGAGTGAATTTAACCTGGCTCTGTTGCTGCACCCAGTTCACGTAATCCCCCTTCAGGTTCACTTTGTCCTTAAGGTCCTGGATATAGAACTTGTTGTAGGGAATGATCTGTCCGTGCTGCTCATTTACATCGTTCAACTTTTTCAGAACTTGTAACGATATGTACAATGCATGGTAGCGAATCTCCATCTGCTTAGAAAGAAACTGCATGTGACTTGCAAGCTGTCCCAAAAACATCATGTGGATGTGAGATGTGGGCACGGCAATACAGAATGAGAGAATAATGTCCAGTATCATCCCAGCATTAAATGTATACAGTAGACTATAATCAAACCATAACTAATAACTTATAAAGTTTCGACGTAATCAGTCAAGGCCCGACAAACTATACACAAACTGTGACAAGGGTAAATGTATATGTCCCAACCATGCTTACCTGGGGTATACCATTCTGGTATACAATTCTGGTATATGGTATACAGTTCTGGTATACAATTCTGGTATATGGTATACAGTTCTGGTATACAATTCTGGTATATGGTATACAGTTCTGGTATACAATTCTGGTATATGGTATACAGTTTTGGTATACAATTCTGGTATATATTCTGGTATATGGTATACAGTTCTGGTATACAATTCTGGTATATGGTATACAGTTCTGGTATACAATTTTTACCAACAAGAAAGGACCGTAATGGACTAATGTTATTCAAATTTCTTTGAAAATATGCTGACAAACTACTAAAACTACAATACCATGTAAACTATATAAATCGGCATATCCATGTCACCTACCTCTTTAACACTCTGTGGGTCAGGCTGTTGTAGAATATATATCACAGTTTCTTTATATACCTGAAATATATCACAGTTGAACCATATCACAGTTTCTTTATATACCTGAAATAGATCACAATTTCTTTATATAACTGAAATATATCACAGTTTCTTTATATAACTGAAAAAATATATCACAGTTTCTTTATATAACTGAAATATATCACAGTTTCTTTATATAACTGAAATATATCACAGTTTCTTTATATACCTGAAATATATCACAGTTTCTTTATATAACTGAAATATATCACAGTTTCTTTATATACCTGAAATATATCACAGTTTCTTTATATAACTGAAATATATCACAGTTTCTTTATATAACTGAAATATATCACAGTTTCTTTATATAACTGAGGTGGGAGTAAATCCCCACATGCATGGTATATGGGATGATGTGTTACTGAGATACAGCCAGGCAGTATAATGAATGTCATAAAACTCGTCATTATACTGACCATTGATTATAATCGACATAGCCCCAACATGACCTCAACATAACCCAACCTAACCCCAACATAACCCAATATACCCTGCCATAACCCAACATAATCTCAACATAAACCAACATAACCCCCAACATAACCTCAACATAAACTTTCATTCATACTCTTCATTATTATTAGTAACAGTAGTATGGATTTGCAAGATGGTAAAACAGGTATGTGGGATATATAGAGGATCTTAAACCAGTTCCCATTTCATATAAGATTTATGAAACGAGTTATGAATTATTTTAATTTTAACGAGCCTCATTGACATTAACAATATGGTAAAGTTTGGTTAAGATCGGATAAAAAATGAATGCCCTATCGTCTTAACGAGGCAAAATAAAGCATTTTTAACTAAATCAAGGGCCATAACTCCGCTGTTACTGGTCCGATTTGGCTGGTTTTCGAACTTGTCCGAGCTTTCATTGACATTAACAATCTGGTAAAGTTTGGTAAAGATCAGATGGAAAATAAGGCTCTATCGTCTTAACGAGACAAAACTTAACGAACGGACGGACGGACGACTCGGCATCCCATAAGCTCTTCTGGCCTTCGGCCAGTAGAGCTAAAAATAAGTATATTTATCATAAATAAAAGGACATTTCAAAATAATGCAATATTTCTTTAGTGTTTACAGTTTATTTTTTTCGTCAATCCATTTAAGTACCGTGATACCATAGAACACCATGCTAATAAACATATGGATGTATTTCATATGAGAACCATATGATTCTTTTATGCATCTAATATAAAACATATAGAACATTGTATATGATCTTATTATAATAGGAGTTTCATATAATTTTCATACGAGAATAAATTTATAAAAGTTTGGTTTTTAAAAAACACACACATTTTTATATATTTTCATGAAAAAATAAATAACAAGAAATGTCACTAATAAGTGACAAATGACCCTGAAAATTTTGACTCATTTGACGTTTGACCTCCAAGCGTGATCTTGACCTTTGAGGTACAGACCCGATTCTTGCACAGGACATACTTTCTCATTGAGGTTATTAACATTTGTGCGAAGTTTCATAGAAATTTCAGTAATTTCCAAGTTATGGCTGAGACATGATTGTTTTTGGACGGAAGGACGGGCGGACAAACGGATGATGCCATTACTATATGGCTCCCTTCGGGGGCATACAAATATTTGTCAACTTTTATATGATTCTCGTAAGATACATATTATTATTCTTAAGTAATTTTATAAAAATCACATACTGCTCCTTTCATATAAGTATCATATAATAGGTATCATTTAAGAATTATATAAGACTCATAATTATGATACTTGTGTGTGGCAAAAATTGGTGACATTACATAGACACATACATGTTGTTTTCTACTGATATTCTTCTAAACAGATACAAGTGTATTTAATAACTATTATAACGCTCAGAATTTCTGTATGACAATAACAAGGAAATGTTATAAACCTAACTTTGGTGGTATAATGAGTATACTCACGTAAGTAACCCTGAGGAAATATGAAGAGGTAAAGCTTCCCCACCATAAATCTGAAATTATAACGAAATAATTAAACACACAAGAGAAAAGATATTGATACTTCCTAGCAAGTTTCAATAAATTCTAAAAAGGAGTTTTAGAGAAATAGCGCAGACAAGAATTTTGTATTTATATATATATATATATATTTTGGAAATATAAAGGGCCATAACTCAGTGGAAAAATATCGAACCGGAACATCATGACAGTATGCATTCGATATTGTCCATTCGATATTGATACTTCCTAGCAAGTTTCAAAAAATCCTAACAGGAAGTTTTAGAGAAATATCCCGGACAAGAATTTTGTATACATGTAATATACATATATATGTTGGAAATACAAAGGGCCACAACTCAGTGGAAAATTATCGAACCTGAATGTCATGAAAGTATGCGCATGTCCAATTGATATTGATACTTCCTAGAAAGTTTCGCGAAATTCTAAGACCAAGTTATTGAGAAATAGCCGGACTATAACTGCGCATACGGACAGAAGGACGGACGGACAAGCTGATTCCAGTATACATCCCCACTTTGCGGGGGGTATAAAAACAAACAAATCAACTGTTTTATTTTATGCTTAGCAGTGAAATAGTGGATTTTAGCAATGAAATAAACGCGGTATCTCATGTGTGAAATATAGTTTTATTTTTTCACTGCTGGAACTACTTTTTTTCCAATATCAAAAACATTTTTTTTTTTATTTGTTCAGAAAATAACTGTTTAACATATATCATTCGACTGTAAATGGTCTAAGAAAATGAGCTATAGTTTTTAAAACTGGTCAAGTATTTCAGAATTGTTGTCATTTACAGTGAAAAATGTCAGTTGGTAATTTTTTTTCAAAAGTGTCAACATTTTTGCATTATTTGGAAATAACTTAACTAAACAAGAGCTGTCGGAGAACAGCGCAGCTCGACTATTCGATTTTTCAGAGAATAATAAATTTATAGCTAGTATATACCATCAGAAAACAAGGCTACAACAATGTGGGGTGGGGTTGGGGGCACAACATAACTATGTGTAAGAATTGACCAAGAGGCGGGGTTGGATGGTGGGGGAGTGGGGGTGGTGAGGGCAACATATATGTAAGAATTCACCAAAACAACACAAAACTAGAAATTGTTATTGTCCATGGGACAAAAACGTATGGCTCCCCCACTCGCCCGAACAGACATAATTGACGACTCTAGGTCCAACTGTTCTTTATTGATCTTAGATCGTTTTGATATTCAATATCCCTGTGACTGTATGTACTATCTGTATCAGTAAGGCCACATAAAAAAATATATGTGGTTCAAGTAACCCGACCGACCCTATTTTTTTAAAGGGCCGAACCTAAAACTTCTTATGCAAAAATTTAAAAAAAATCAAAAATCAAAAAAAAAAAAAAATAATAAAAAAAAAATTAAACAAAAAATTAAAATTAAAAAATATTTAAAAAAAAATAATTAAAAAAAAAAAAATCAAAAAAAAAATCTAAATTAAAAAAAAAAAAAAATCAATAGGGGTCATCTACTGGTCATGACCAACCATCCTTCCAAGTTTGAGGACCCTAGGTCCAACCATTCTCTAGTTATTGATCGGACATAGTTTCACCGAAACCTTGACCTTTGACCTAGTGACCCCAAAATCAATAGGGTCATCTACTGGTCATGACCAACCATCCTTCCAAGTTTGAGGACCCTAGGTTCAACCATTCTCTAGTTATTGATTGGACATCGTTTCACCGCAACCTTGACCTTTGACTCCAAAATCAATAGGGTCATCTACTTGTCATGACCAACCATCCTTCCAAGTTTGAGGACCCTAGGTCCAACCGTTCTCTAGTTATTGATCGGACATCGTATTAATAGTCAAGGTCACCATGACCTTGACCTTTGACCTAGTGACCCCTCTACTTGTCATGACTAACCGTCGTTCCAAGTTTGAGGACCCTAGGTCCAACCGGTCTCTAGATATTGATCGGACATCGTTTTGATAGTCAAGGTCACCTCGACCTTGACCTTTGACCTAGTGACCCCAAAATCAATAGGGGTCATCTACTTGTCATGACCAACCATCCTTCCAAGTTTGAGGACCGTAGGTCCAACCATTCTCTAGTTATTGATCGGACATCGTTTGTGACACAGACAGACCTACGGCCTTGACCTTTGACCTAGTGACCCCAAAATCAATAGGGGTCATCTACTTGTCATGACCAACCATCCTTCCAAGTTTGAGGACCCTAGGTCCAACCATTCTCTAGTTATTGATCGGACATTGTTTTGATAGTCAATGTCACCGCAACCTTGACCTTTGACCTAGTGACCCCAAAATCAATAGGGGTCATCTACTTGTCATGACCAACCATCCTTCCAAGTTTGAGGACCCTAGGTCCAACCATTCTGTAGTTATTGATCGGACATCGTTTTGATAGTCAATGTCATCGCAACATTGACCTTTGACCTAGTGACCCCAAAATCAATAGGGGTCATCTACTTGTCATGACCAACCATCCTTCCAAGTTGAGGACCCTAGGTCCAACCATTCTGTAGTTATAGATCGGACATCGTTTTGATAGTCAATGTCACCGGTTTTGATAGTCAATGTCACCAGCAACATTGACCTTTGACCTAGTGACCCCAAAATCAATAGGGGTCATCTACTTGTCATGACCAACCATCCTTCCAAGTTTGAGGACCCTAGGTCCAACCATTCTCTAGTTATTGATCGGACATCGTTTGTGACACACACAGACCTACAGACAGAGAAACAGACAGAGAGACAGAAAGCACAAAATCAATATGGCTCCCCTACCACACTAGGTCCAACCATTCTCTAGTTATTGATCGGACATCGTTTGTGACACACACAGACCTACAGACAGAGAAACAGACAGACAGACAGAAAGCACAAAATCAATATGTAAAAAAAATAATTCAAAAAATCGAGTTTTGGGTGGGATTGTGGAGAGGCAGGGGGTGGGGAGGGCAACATATATGTGTAAGAAGCTATGTAAGAATTGACCAAAACAACACAGAAATATGGTAAAACAAATATGGTGGGGGGGGGGGGGGGGGGGGGGGGGGGGGGCGCAAGATAGCTATGTGTAAGAATTGACAAAAACAACAAAAACAAAATTAAAGTTTCGAGTTGGGGTGGGGATGTGGGGTGTGTGTGGGAGGGGGTGGAGGGGGCAACATATATGTGTGTAAGAAGCTATGTGTAAGAAATTACCAAAACATCACAGATATATGTAAAAAAACAATAAACATTAAATAACAAGAGGCCCAAGAGGGCCTGTAGACGCTCTACTGGCTAACACGGCTCTTATAACATCAATGAAGCGACTGACTGCCATTTAAGTTTTTTTGAATGTTTCGGGCAAAAAACAAAAAACAGCTTTTTAACTTTATCATGGTCCATAACTTAAGAATCTGGTAAAGTTTGGTAAAGATCAGATGAAAAATGAAGGCCCTACCGTATAAACGAGGCAAAATATAGCATGTTTAACTAAATCAAGAGCCATAACTCCTCTGTTACTGGTCCGACTGGTCCAACATAGAGCTAAAAAAAAAAAAAAAAAAAAAAAATTTTAGAGAATAATAATAAGAAAAAATAAATATTAAAAAAAAAATCAATCAAAAAAAAAAAAAAAAAAATTTAAAAAAATATTTAAAAAAAAAAAAGAATTAAAGAAAATAAAACAATCAATAATTATTAAAAAAAAAAAAAAGAAAAAACATGAATGAAAAAAAAAAATTAAATAAATAAATAAAATAAAAAAAATAAGAAAATTTAAAGTTAATAAAAATAATAACGTAAAAAAGAAATTAATAAAATCTGCTAAAGTTTGGCAAAGATCAGATGCAAAATGAAGGCCCTATCGTATGACGAGGCAAATATATCATTTTGAACTAAATCAAGGGCCATAACTCCGCTGTTACTGTCCGATATGAATGTTTTTTTAACTTGACCAAGCTTTAATAGACATTAACAATCTGATAAAGTTTGGTAAAGATCGGATGAAAAATGAAGGCCCTATCGTCTTAACGCGGCAAAATATAGCATTTTGAACTAAATCAAGGGCCATAACTCCGCTGTTACTGGTCCGATATAAATGTTTTTCGAACTTGATCGAGCTTTCATTGATATTAACAATCTGATAAAGTTTGCTAAAGATCGGATGAACAATGAAGCCCCTATCATCTTAACGAGGCAAAATATAGCATTTTTAACTAAATCAAGGGCCATAACTCCGCTGTTACTGGTTCAATATGGCTGGTTTTCGAACATGTTCGAGCTTTCAACGGCAATAACAATATGATAAAGTTTGGTAAAGATCAAATGAACAATGAAGCCCCTATCGTCTTAACGAGGCAAAATATAGCATTTTTAACTAAATCAAGGGCCGTAACTCCGCTTTTACTAATCCGATATGGCTGGTTTTTGAATCTGTCCGAGCTTTCATTGATATTAACAATCTGGTAAAGATTGGTAAAGATCGGATGAACAATGAGCCCCTATCGTCTTAACGAGGCAAAATATAGCATTTTAACTAAATCAAGGACCACAACTCTGTTGTTACAGGTCCGATCTGGCTGGTTTACGAACTTGATCGAGCTTTCATTGATATTAACAATCTGATAAAGTTTGCTAAAGATCGGATGAACAATGAAGCCCCTATCATCTTAACGAGGCAAAATATAGCATTTTTAACTAAATCAAGGGCCATAACTCCGCTGTTACTGGTTCAATATGGCTGGTTTTCGAACATGTTCGAGCTTTCAACGGCAATAACAATATGATAAAGTTTGGTAAAGATCGGATGAACAATGAAGCCCCTATCGTCTTAACGAGGCAAAATATAGCATTTTTAACTAAATCAAGGGCCGTAACTCCGCTTTTACTAATCCGATATGGCTGGTTTTTGAACCTGTCCGAGCTTTCATTGATATTAACAATCTGGTAAAGATTGGTAAAGATCGGATGAACAATGAAGCCCCTATCGTCTTAACGAGGCAAAATATAGCATTTTAACTAAATCAAGGACCACAACTCTGTTGTTACTGGTCCGATCTGGCTGGTTTACGAACTTGTCTGAGCTTTCATTGATATTAACAATGTGGTAAAGTTTGGTAAAGATAGGATGAAAAATGAAGACCCTTTCGTCTTAACGAGGCAAAATATAGCAATATAGCATTTTTAAATAAATCAAGGGCCATAACTCCGCTGTTACTTGTCCGATCTGGCTGGTTTTCGAACTCATCCGAGCTTTCATTGATATTAACAACCTGTTAAAGTTTGGTAAAGATCGGATGAAAAATGAAGGCCCTATCGTCTTAACGAGGCAAAATATAGCAATATGTGGAGGGGGGTGGGAGTGGGGGCGTGGGGAGGAGGGAGCCCATGCCCCAATATGGGTGAAGTATGAATAAGATGCATAATGCTATAAGAAATCCCAAACCAAAATTATAGATATATACCTGCTTACATGCAAACCTAGATCTGCCTTTATTGCACATTTTATGGGCCATCACAATTTGGGTTCCATGGGAGCCCAGAATTTGCAGAAGACAAAATTACTTTTCCAACCCTTTACAACATACTATAAGGAAACCAATTCCAAAATTTAGTTCAGCCAGGACAAGAAATGTAAGAGATATAGACCTGTAAACACAGCTTACATGCAAAATTTGATGTGAAACAGACACATTTTAAGGGCTATCAGAATTTGGGTTCCATGGGAGCCCAGGGGTTACAGGAACCAAAATTACTTAAGCAGCCCTTAAGATAATGCTATAAGGAAGCTAATGGCCAAATTTGGTTGTGCTAGTGTAAGAATTGTAAGAGATATAGACTTGTAAACACAGCTTACACGCAAAATTTGATTTGAAATGGGACACATTTTATGGGCTATCATAATTTGGGTTCCATGGGAGCCCATGGGTTACAGGAACCAAAATTGCTTATGCAGCCCTTAAGAATTTGGGTTCCATGGGAGCCCAGGGGTTACAGGAACCAAAATTACTTAAGCAGCCCTTAAGATAATGCTATAAGGAAGCTAATGGCCAAATTTGGTTGTGCTATGGTAAGAAATGTAAGAGACATAGACTTGTAAACACAGCTTACACGCAAACCTTGATGTGGGACGCCGACCCCGGGGTGATTACATAAGCTCTCTTATTCTTCGAATAGTTTAGCTAAAAAATAAGTCATAGATTATTGAAATCAGTTAAGTAGTTTAGATGTTATGGGGAATTAAAAACAGCAATTTTATCATACTAAGCCAATTCGTCAAATTTAAACAAGAGGGCCAAAATGGCCCTAAATCAATCACCTGAGTACTGGCACATTATCAAACTTCTTCGAAATCTTATGGTTAAATACAATCTGTTCAAGATATGTGGGCTCTGTTGTGTATAACAACATTGATATAACACTGACAAAGTTTGGTAAATATCAAATACAAAATGAAAGTGCTAGAGTGTAACACCTGGGGCAGGGCCAAATGTGACCCCAGGGCTACATGTAATATATGAGAGCTTTGTGGTATCAGAGAAGAAGATTTTTTAAGTTTTTCCCTATACAAGTCTATGTAAAACTGTGACCCAAATTTGACCCAGGGTCACCATTTGAACAAACTTGGTAGAGGACCATAATCTTATAGTAAATGCAAACTATTAAACCTCTGGCTCTTGCAGTTTCAGAGGATTTTTTCCCCTATATATATGTCTATATAAAACTGTGATCCCTGGGGCGCGGCCAAATCTGACACCAGGTCACCATTTGAACCAACTTGGTAGAGGACCATAAGCTTATAGCAAATGCAAAATATTAAACCTCTGGCTCTTGCAGTTCCAGAGAAGAAGATTTTTTTCAGTTTTTCCCTATAAAAACCTATGTAAAACTGTGTCCCCAGGGTCACCATTTGAACAAAACTGATAGAGGACCATAAGCTTATAGCAAATGCAAAATATTAAACCTCTGGCTCTTACAGTTTCAGAGAAGACTTTTTAAGCTTTTCCCTATACACGTCTATGTAAAACATGTGATCATTGAGGCGGGGCCAAATGTGACCCCAGGGTCACCATTTGAACAAACTTGGTAAAGGACCATAAGCTTATAGTAAATGCAAAATATCAGACCTCTGGCTCTTGCAGTTTCCAAGAAGAAGATTTTTAAAAAAAAATCCTATATAAGTCTATGTAAAACTGTGAACCCCGGGGTGGGGACAAATTTGACCCCAGGGTCACCATTTGAACAAACTTAGTAGAGGACCATAAGCTGATGCTACATGCAAAACACGAGCGCTCTTTGCCATGTGGTTCAAGAGAAGAAGATTTTTTTCAGTTTTTCCCTATACAAGCCTATGTAAAACTGTGACCCCCGGGGTGGGGCCAAATGTGACCCCTGGGTCACTATTTGAACAAAATTAGTAGAGGACCATAAGGTTATAGCAAACGCAAAATATTAAACCTCTGGCTCTTGCAGTTTCAGAGAAGAAGATTTTTTAAGTTTTTCCCTATACATGTCTATGTAAAACATGTGACCCTTGTGGCGGGGCCAAATGGTGACCCCGAGGGTCACCATTTGAACAAAATTGGTAAAGGACCATAAGCTTATAGTAAATGCAAAATATCAAACCTCTGGCTCTTGTAGTTTCCGAGAAGAAGATTTTTTTATTGATTTTTTCCTATATTATAAGTCTATGTAAAACTGTGACCACCGGGGAGGGGACAGATTTTACCCCAGGATCACAATTTGAACAAACTTAGTAGACGACCATAAGCTGATGCTACATGTAATACATGAGAGCTATGTGCCATGTGGTTTCAGAGAAGAATTTTTTTTAAAGTTTTATCCTATATGTCTATATGAAAAACATGCAAAATCTCAATATACAAACTTTGAACTCCCGGGGCGCGGCCATTTTTGACCCCGGGGACTTCATTTGGTCTAGGCGTTGGCGATCATTTTAAAAGAAAAACTGTTGAAATCTGTCCAGCGGTTCTTGAGAAGAAGATTTTTTAAGGTTTCGACCATATATGGTAATGGCGGCCATCTTGGATGTCACGCTGACCTTATTCTAATAAATCTAAAAAGCATTCACCTAAGGATCACCCATGTGAAGTTTGGTCAAAATTAGCCAAGCGGTTTCTGAGGAGAAGTCGTTTGAAGAAAAGTTGATGACGACGACCGACGACCTACGGACGGACGAAGAGTGATCCCAATAGATCACCTTGAGCCTTCGGCTCAGGTGATCTAAAAATAATAATTTGCATACTGGTAAAGAAGCAATAGTCGTCATTCTGTTATAACTTAATATTTGATGGGATTTTTTCAGTATGGGTTATCTGAAATGCATAAGCACTGAAACAAGAAAAAAATATGCCAAAAGGTAAATATGGACCGCAAAAATGACCACTGACTCAAATGTGAACTTGATTTGTAAACATCGTCACATGGGGATATATACAAGATGGCTTGATTATAAAAATAATGTTGGGGAACTAGACAGGATTTTTTATACTCGGGTTCTATAAATAGAAAACGACACATAAAATAACTTAGTATCGAATTAAATTACGTATTAGGTATTAACATTGTTACTTCCCTTTGAAGAAATATGAAAGGAATATGCAGGCCTCCGAAATCCGGAATTTCATGATGTAAGTTTTCCGGACAGAAAATTATACAAATATGTACATGTATGTAAATCATTAATCTTGAGTAATTGACTATTATTGTACAACCCATCATCATACACGTTTTTTTATGATGTCAAGTTTTGCTTCTGTGCTTCTGTGCTTCTCTGTATTTCTTACATGGATATTTTGTTTACAAATGAGACATTGGGTAACCATTATTTTATGGAAATAACAATTGTTAAAAATACATTGTATTGAGATATCTAAGAAAGAGCTTATTTTTCATGACGACTATTGCTTCTTTGCCAGTACTGCAATACACTTTGATTATAAAGCATAAAATAAAAAGAAAATTTGCTGTTTTGTCGTGAATAACAGATTTTTTTTCATCTCGAGGTGATTAAACTTTAATATTTTCACTCATGCTTCGCATTCGTGAAAATATAAAGTTTTCACACTTCTCGATGAAATAAAATCTGTTATTCACGACAAAACAACAAATATCCTCTATTTATTATGAACTTGCCATTCCAGAAATCACACCTCAATTAATTGTTTCCATACTGCTATTGCGTAGTTTCTACTACCTTAATTATTGCCTAGCATTGGTTGAGGCAACTGTGTTTCACCACAGTGACACTTCAGTTCTCCATAATTAAGGCCAAAACAACTGTGTATCACCAAACAGAATAACTATGTATCACCATAGCAACACATCAGTTCTCCTTATTTCCTGATCAAGACAATTGTGAATCACCATAGCAATTATTTCAGATCAAGACCATATACGAGGGGCAGTCAGAAAGTTCTGAGACTACCCTCATAAATAGAATAGTTTAGATCATGATGCTTTTAGTTTTCTGTCAATGATTTTTCAACCTCTTTTGAATGTCCGTGGAGATTAACTATATTTGGATGTCCCATGCATCTTAAAAATGTTGCTTTAGCAACCCATGTTGGGTAGCACTTCGAAAATTGCAAAATGTTGCGTATGTTTCACTTTCACTAGTTGTTTATTGTTTTCATATTTTGCGCCAAATCCTCGTGAAAATTGGGTTGACATCATTTCATCGTCGGAGGAAAGCATGGGCAAAGGTATGATGCAATTTGACAACTTTTGAAGTCGCGGTGCACTTTTAAAGTGCAATTTTTTTTTTAATAAAAAAAAAAGTACGTTGCTTGAACGGACAGAGCACCGAGGACAGAGAGTAAAACTGTGTGTGAAGGCTGGTGAGATGCCTATGGACACTTGGAAAATTATATCAAACATTAAACAACCCACGAAGTGTTTCTGGGCATTGGTATTTAGATTGCAACAGATGACGATGTGTGCACAGGAAGACCAAAACATATACAGATTGTGACACAAAAAGTGAAGTGAGTGTCCCGGAAATCACTACCGACGCCGAAAAAAGTCTTGGAACTGCCTAGACCATCATCATAAAGTTAGCTCTCACTAGATCCCAAGGCTTTTCAGTGAACATGATAAAGAGAGAAGAGTGCAGAGCAATTTTAGAAGCGCAGCAACTTCAGGAACGTCATCAAAGTGCTCCGTAGTATGCACCATGTATGTTTACAAATTATTACTATTTTGTTGATTCTGTTAACTGATTGAAGTTACCAGTTTTTCATGCCTATACTGACCATTTGCTAACCCAATTTTTGTTTTATTGTGAGCGCAAAGTATAAAATTATAGAATCAGTTTCAAAACTTTCTGACTGCCCCTCGCAGAAACACACATAAGACCAGCTACCTCTGATGCTCTGATGCTGGAGTGTTGGAACATTAAAGCCCTGTTTTTTCTTTTAATATAGTTACCTTCAATAAAAATGGCATATGGAACAACTTCCATCAAAACATACACTGGACCCGAAGAAGGCAGTTTAATTAACATCTATGCGTGAACTCTATTTTCCGAAATCTGGTTCTTTAAACTCAATTTTGCATTTATAGGTGGGTGTTCCATTTCGTAAGTGCCTTCCTGGGGTCCAATGTACGTTTTAATGTAAGTTCAAACTATGCTAGTGTAACATTACCCAACTCACCCATTTTCCTAACCATTGGTTTATCCACTTGGTACCCTAGACACTGGTATATCTAGGTTCAATATATGCATTACAAAACTCACCTAATACCCTAGACGCTGGTTTATCTAGGTTCAATATGGCCTTGCCAAACTCACCTAATACCCTAGACACTGGTTCATCTAGGTTCAATATGACCTTGCCAAACTCACCTAATACCCTAGACGCTGGTTCATCTAGGTTCAATATGGCCTTGCCAAACTCACCTAATACCCTAGACGCTGGTTCATCTAGGTTCAATATGGCCTTGCCAAACTCACCTAATACCCTAGATGCTGGTATATCTAGGTTCAATATATGCATTGCCAAACTCACCTAATACCCTAGACGCTGGTTCATCTAGGTTCAATATGGCCTTGCCAAACTCACCTAATACCCTAGACGCTGGTATATCTAGGTTCAATATATGCATTGCAAAACTCGCCTAATACCCTAGACGCTGGTTTATCTAGGTTCAATATATGCATTGCAAAACTCACCTAATACCCTAGACAATGGTTTATCTAGGTTCAATATGGCCTTGTCAAACTCACCTAATACCCTAGACGCTGGTTTATCTAGGTTCAATATGGCCTTGCCAAAAGGGTCAATAAGACTACTGTAGTGTTTTGGTTGTTCAAACAGATGTAGCTCTGGCAGTATAAGGTAGAGACGCAGGGCCTCCACATCTGGAGGGGACTGAGGAAGGCCCGGTAATAAACAACTCTCTATACTGTGTGTAATCTAAAACAATGCATTTCAAGTGCTGACTATAATGGTTACTAAGTTACAAAATATTTACTACAGTAAAAAAATCACTGAATAAATAGAGAATCTTTCATGAGTGCCTGTTAATATTGAATTTATTAAATGAGTTGGATAGAATTATATGATGCAAGGCTATGCGAAGCGTCATATCAATTTATATCCAACAAGTTTAATAAATTAAATATTAAATAGGCACAAATGTAAGATTCTATTTAATCACATAACTCCAAAAACGCCTCATGAGGAACATGTATTTATATAATGTTCACGTATGATGACTTAGTATCTTGCCTCAGTCTTCTCCATACGACACTGAACAAGCGTCTCCGTGGCCGAATGGTTAACGATGTTGCGATGTAAACCTTCGACTCGCACCGCTGCGGGTTCGAATCCCACTGGGAGCTCAACTTGTAAGTGAGGAAGTGTCTATTCTTACGGATGGCGGGAGGTGTACAGTACTGGTTCTACCCAGGAAAAGTGGGTGGTCTGCCTCCATCATAAAAAAATTGACCGTCATATATAACCTCATGTGTTGAAAATGACTTAAAACACCATACAAACAAACAAACATCGAACAACGGAACTACCTTGCCCATTTCCGTAATCCGGCGTTTTAAACCTCAAGGAAATTGACGAGGTAATTCCGATGCACACACAGCTGAAAGGAACAGACCGAATGATGATTTAGCATCCATTTGCATATTTATATCAATAGTGTAATATGATAAATATATCATGGCTGGTAAATATATCATGGCTGGTAAATATATCATGGCTTAAATACACTCACAGACCGCAAGTTATTTGATAAATCATATATGTATATAAATTTATATATATTCCAGATATATAAATACATTTTCACGCTCATTACCCAATATTGGACAGATCCTGCGGAAAAACATAACACTGCATACATCAGACAGATGAAAGCATTATTTCCTGAACTTCCGATACGGACGTTTAAAAGGGACAACAGCTTACAGGACATTTTAGTACAAAAGAAATCTTCAGTCAACCAACTTCATGTGGACCATGTGAAATGAAGAAATGTACCCGGTGTTCCTACATCTTGACAGCGGACACATTTACAGACAATAATGGAGGTGTGTATTACGTCAGAAACAATGTAAACTTCCTATGAACGCCATCTGTTGCAAGGGTCACCTTTGTTTACGTCGGAGACACAGGTGATAGACTGTACCAAAGACAACTACTAAACCCAGGACACTCGTCAGCTTTTAGGGTTGCGTTGTTTTCATATCAAAGGGGAATTTCTAAGAAACACAAATTAGTGATTTTTTTATTATTTTAAATTTAAGTGGCACCAAGAATGTACCATTCCAAATTGCAAAAAGAATGCTGTTTTCCTGTATAGCGAGTTACATTTTTTCTAATATTTCTTTTATTTTTTTAAAAGGGGGAAATTTTTCACAGGAAAACGAGAAATATATACTTTTAGGGGAAGGGAATGGGGCCACATTTCAGCCCCAAAAATGGCCAAACGAGTGCCCTGAAACCTGTCATGAATTCACACTAAATACAACTACCCCCTTGCGATGAATTTCTATACTGACAGACAGACATACATTTGAGGACTTTGCAGTCATGGGCCTAGAAAAACTCCATGGCAATGACATCTATCGAAAAACCATAGAAAACCTGTGGAAGTAAAAGCCATGTAAACAAAAGTTGAAGCAGTATAAATAATACCTACCTTCTGTATAATGACAACATTTGATGTTTTACTAAGTTTGCTAAAGTTTTCTCTAACTGCCTCCAGGTCTACTCCATGGTTTCTACTACTGCTGCCAAAATGATCAGTTCCACTGCAAGGAAAATAATCAACAAAGGATCTTACATGCCCGTTTAATATTGAATTTATTAAACAAGTTGGATAAAATTACAATATGCGAGACTGTACCAAGCATCATATCAATTTTAACTGATGAGTTCAATAAATTCAATCTTAAATAGGTACGAATGTGAGATTCTATTTATCACAATAAAAAAATCTTCATAAGGAACATTTCTTATTCAAATATTGTAGCTGTCTGTATATAACGTTTGATCACATAACGTCCCTTGTTAGCAGTGTCGAACACCCATTTAATATTCTATTGTATGACACACGTGTAATACAACCTGGAACGATTTTGATTGGTTGAGTTAAACCTGTAACACTACGCAAGTTTATTAACTGAAACTATTTTATTTATTACAAATTCACCCAGATCTGAGTCATAAACTTATTATTTGTGACAGCTTATAAAAATAATGCACGTTATACAAAACATTGTTGTTGGTTTGTTAAAAAGTTGGAGTAAACTGCTATTTTGTAAAGAGGTAGAACACAAACTCTTTTATACGCAACGTTATGTGTGAGACGCGACGTTACGACGTCACATATTTTATGACGTTTTGGCGCTAAAGTGTATCTGATGTCGTGGCGGTTCTATGTCCATCTGAATTAATTTTTACTAATTTGATTGCAATGTTATGTGATAAAAAGGATCTTAAATTTGTTCCCATTCCTAATAAGATTTATGAAACTCGTTATGAATTATTTTTAATTTTAACTCGCCAAAAGGCTCGTTAAAATTAAAATAATTCATAACTCGTTTCATAAATCCTATATGAAACGGGAACTCGTTTAAGATCCTCTATGTATGATGACGTCATATGTGTGCATGATGAGGTTGTATGTTGCCCGGGTCTTCTCCGTACGACATCGAACAACAGAACTACCTCCTAGATTTCCGGTATTTCAACCAGTTGGAAATTAATGAGGCAATTCTGATGTAAACCAAGCTGAATGGAAAAGTCAAACAATGATTCAGCCTGCATTTGCATATTTCTTACACTGGTGTATTATAATATATTATGGCTTTATTACGCTCCCACTCCTCAAGCTACGTGATCAATATATTTCTCAATGCCATTTTTTGTGGGAATGAAAAAGTTAAACAAAAGGTTTTTAGACATCGGTATCATAGGCAAACCACCTTACATTGTAACTGGGTTATAGGCTGTGCAAGTATAGGGTATAAATAATAAAGAACAGCTTTATAAAGGCAGAATCATTGTTTGACTTTTCCATTCAGCTTGGTTTGTCCACCTTATTTTTTTTTTTGACAAATAGTCAAAAATAAATTTAATTAAAGGGACACACAACAATCTTAAAGGGACACAAGGCAATATTGATTTTTTAAAAACTCACGGCATCCCGTTAGTTTTTCTCTTAAATGCATTTGTTCGATCATTAACATTAATTATTAGAACAGTTCAAAGCAAATTATTTTTACACAACATATTACTAACTTTTGATAATATTGCATCAATGATATATTTAAAAATTTGGTAAAATAGTGAAGAAAATTGAAATCTTAGTTTTTTATTTAATTATATGAAAGCAGTTTTAAAGTCAAAATGATGCAGGATAACTAAATCGAGGAGCAAGGTTTAATGTTTGAATAAAACTCAAGATTGCCATGTGTCCCTTTAAACCATTCTTCAAGGATTATTTAGCACCTTGATTTATATTTGATATTAATTTGACTTTATAACGGCTTAGATAAAATCAAATATCAATGTAACACAATTTGCAGTTTTACCATTTTCCTCCAATTTACTCAACAATCATGACAATTAGTAATATGCATAAAACAACTTGATCTGTGTTGAACTTTTCATATATTTATTATTATAAAGATTTCAAATATGCAAGTTGTGTCAAAAAACTGACAGGATGCCATGAATTTTTAAAAGTCAAGATTGTTGATTGGTAGATTGCAAGTTAAAATTTGACACACAATAGGTAAAGTGGCAGGTTCCAGTTTTACAAAAAGGGGCATAACTGCAAACATTGAAAAAACATTAGTGATAGAACCTATATTTGATTTTATAAGTGATAAGAAGCAACGTGTACACTGAATTGTCATGACCATGACTATATGTCAAATATTTTGTAATTAACCCTTAACCCGCTACATATATATAATGGACTATTCTTTCTTTAAATTAAGACCATTCCATTTATGTGACAAAGAGGTGTTTTGGGTGAAACTGACTGATCAGCAACTGTAAACCCTGATCAGCCTGCGACAATGTCCGGCTGCTGATCAGTCTTTTCCCCAAAAACACCCCTTTGTCATATAAATAGAATGGTCTTAATTCAAAGAAAGAACAGTCCATTATATATATGTAGCGGGTTAAGGTTAAATGATGGTATGTGATAATTGTAGTTAGTTTTAAGAAAATACCTCTTATAGTGTTATTCTCCAGAAACAACTATTGAAAAACTGAATATATCATGACCCCAAGGAGCCACTAAAAATATTGATATTAGAACTTTCTTTATATCAAAAGGCACCACAAGATCAATAGGCCGATATGTGTAGCAAACTGACTTGACCGCTGTTAGAGTCATACTAGATGTAACGAAACATGTGACAGACGGACTGATGGAGCTTTGTGATGGAAAATAACAAGAAAATTGGTAGAACCGATGGATGCTCCCTGAAATGTATCCTCATCTTATCATATGGCCTTGTATCACTCAGCAGTATTCAATTTCAGTTCCATTTGTAGTTTTTGACTTATGCTCAGGAAATGAATTACACATATAAAATTACAAAGGGCAATAACTCTAACTTAAATGAAGATTGGTTGTAGATCGCTGTACTTTATTTTACTGTCCTTTATCACTGTGTGAGGTTTAATTGCAGTCCCATAAGTAGTTGTGAAGTTATGCTTCAGACAAAAATTCATGTATAAAATTACAAAAAGTTGAATGGTGACAATAGTTATGGTTCTTACACTCTGCACTTCCTTTCATTGCCTCTATCATTATGTGAAGTTTCAATGCAGTCCCATCAGATATGCTCCAGACAAAATTCATGTATAAAATTACAAAGTGCAATAACTCTAATTAATAGATAATTTGAATGAAGGAAGAGTTATGGTTCTTGTGCTCTGCACTTCCTATTACTGCCTTTATCATTGTGTGATGTTTCATTGTAGTCCCATCATTAGTTTTAAAGTTAGGCTCCTGACAAAAATTGGACGGACGGACAGTAGAGGCAGACCACCCCATTTTTTTTTTGGGTAGAATCAGTAGTCTACCTCCAGAAATCCGTAAGAAGCGACACTATCTGACTTAAGTCGAGCTCCCAGTTGGATTCAAACCTGCAACAGTGAGAGACGATAAAGTTTAAGATGCAGTGTCTTTACTATCCTGGCCACGGAAACGGAGGGGATGAAACAAACACATATATGCTTACCTAAGCAGAAATGATGTATTCAGACTGGATGCTGATGAAAATATTTTTGTTACATCCCTGAAATAAGAAATGTGTTTCTCAGTTATTTTTCAAATACCATGTGCACAATATAGTTAAAAACATCAACTCATTTGTAATTATTTAATAGGTAAATATTGTGACAATTAATTTGATAACAAACCCCTGTTATTTCAAACCCAAATCTCCCTATTTTTTAGGCCAATCTCCCTACTTGGCCTACCGGAAGTTTGCAGGTTGGAATCATGCCCGAAACACCATATTGTAAACCTTTACTTACTCGTCTAACTCCACAGGTATGTCGTCACCTGCACACAGTTTGCATACTTCCTCTATCAGAGCCGCAGTCAAGTTTTTGATCATGAATTTTGGGTTAGGAACTCTATAGTCAGCTGGGGAGCACTGGTTCTGTGAATATACGTTATATCACTCAGTATCAGTTACAGGGTAGAAAGCAAGACACGGATATGAATTCTGTGAAAACATGTTATATCAGTATCAATTAAAGGGGAGAAGGCATAGTTGATATGAGCAAGATACGGATTCTGTAAAAACATGTTTTGTCATACTGCAAAGAAAATTCTCGGGATTTTATTGGTCAATGGGTCGTAGACATGAGCCCATGTAGGTACCGCATACCTGCAATTCACAAAAACAAAATGGCGACGATAACGTTGCCGATTCGTTTTGGAAACCGCCGATTGTTTCCCTTCTATTGCTTTCCTGCGCTATCTAATGTGTGTAAATAATGGTAAGTATATATTTTTTTGCAATTTTACAGATAATAAACATTAAGGTCATAAAAAATTAATTACCTGGTTCTCAGGCCCGCCCGCATGTCTTTTTTTGGTGCCGCATTGCAGATTTTATCTCAAAAGTATTAAAATAAAAATTGGAAATGCGCTACCGAAATTTCGAAAAAAAAGTCCCGCATCCAAGTTCGTTCCGGTTTTTACATGCAACTATCTCAGGGGAATCCCCTTGTGGGTAGACTGGTGCTCGGCCGACTATCTGCCGCTCTGCTCGCTAGCTTCTGAGTGTTGAAGTCATACGGGTACCAATCTAGGAGAGTCAGACGCTCGAGACGCTTGGAACTAGTAGGTGCTACAGAACAGGCGATTTATTCAAGCGTCTAATCGACAAAGTTTCACAACAACGTGCAATAAATACAAATATACGGACTTATTGTGATTGAAAGAAGCATAAGTCGGGAAGAAATGATAAGGTAATGATCGACAATAGAGATGAGCTGATCCAACTGGTTATTGCAAATGTATTTCGAGATATTTTGCATCAATACATGTATTGGAATTAAAAGTTTGGATAAAAAAAAAATCGCCCGCGTGTCTGTTGACCACTGTAAAATTGTAAAAAAAAATGCGCCCGCCCGCATCTCTTCTCAGAAAAAGTGGCCTGAGAACCAGGTAATTAATTTTTTGTGGCCTAACATAGTGATAAAATTCCTTTATTTTATGAAAAAATCCGCCAAATGTAACGACGTTAGAGTGATGTCACAAAAATAAACAACCTCTAGTTAGAGGCACATTACGGGAAAACATGCGCAATAAAAGTGAAAACACATTTTTGGCTGTTTTTTTTTCTTAAATAAATGGTAACAACTTTGAAGTATGACAAATTCGTTATTAGGATTCTTGACAGGGAACATGTGCTCTCATTCCCTGCACGGAAAGTATATACTTTCCCGCCTAACGACTCGGGGGAATATACTTTCCGGGCAGAGAATGTGAGCCTATGTCCACTGTCAAGAATCCTAATGACTAATAATATCACTTAGTACCAGTTACAGGGGAGAAACCAGTTGATATGAGCAAGACAGAGATATGAATGCTCTCAAGTAGCATTTACAGGCGAGATGAGCAAGATAGAGATATGAATTCTCTCAAGTAGCATTTACAGGTGAGATGAGCAAGCTCACTTTTATGAATTCTACGAAAACCTGTGCTGTTCAAAAAGATAGAGAAGAAAATGCAGACTTCGATGATGTTACAAATGTAGTGCACTTTGATGAGACATCACATCACGTTATAGTTAGTCAGTTTTGGCATTTGGTGCTGTCTATGGGTTAAACAGTTTAATGAACAAGGAGTCCAGATGCTCACTAGCTCTCGCAGTCAGCTTGAGTGTGTCTAGATGATAGAGACTATATCAGTGCTAATGTAACACTAACCTCAGGTGCTGTTGCCCAGACAAAACAATGATCCCCTCCAGCGGCTATTCTGTTCACTACAAATACGGGACCATTTTCTGTCTCCATGGGAGTGTTACCATTCCTTAGAGGGGCCACAAATGGTCCCTTTACATGAACAGGTGCTGTTATAACACCAGTATCATTGACTCCCAGCTGGCCGTTAGCACCGGAACCAAACGTGTACAACCTTCCACTCTCTGCTACATATGCTAAACTGTGTCTCCTGCAATAAAATAACACACACATACAGTTACGTTGCAGAAAATAGGAAAAGTTTTTCTGTTAAAGGAACTAGAGGTGATCTGGAAGAGTAATTTGTGCCAATACATAACAAGAATTGAATTGAATTGGGGTTTTAAGGCGCACCAACACATGAAAAGGTTATATGGCGCCTAACAGGCATGAACATGCCAGGCTCATCTTCCATGTACATCGAGATAAAATATGGAAAATGGGCCTAGAACCTTCTCACCCTGAACTGCAGAGTTGCTGCAAATTCTATCGTAGAAACTCCATTTACGCTGGAGCCACGTTACTGTTTTTCTGCCACTGCCCTTTTGATGCGAGCGAAATAGCACCTGAAACAATGCAGGGATCATGATGGAGACCTTTAATGAACATGAACAAAAAATGATAAAATGAACATGAATTTGGGGGGATTCTACCCCTCTGCCTACCCCTCTAAAGGGATCTGCAGTGGCCGTATTCTTTGCCCCGTGACCAAACGGGGCCCCCGGCAACCACACGGGAAAACCCTTATAATGTGCTTCCGTTTGGTATCAAATGTACACATGCATTAAATAAGCTGCGTATTAAGTTTGGTTGAATTATTATTTATGAAAATGTTTGGAGTAGAAAATACGACAATGTTTTTGTGTTGTTAAATAATCAATATTTTTATGAGCTTGCACATATTATTAACAAAAGTATAGCTAGATCACGAAACAAGAATTAAGTACAGCCTTAAAGCATCATATGAATTAATATTAATGACATATGCACCAGAAACTAGCCGACTCGTCTAGTTTTCCCCCCGACAATTAAATTGATTCTTTTATGGGGCATAATTTAGTGCATAAGTACACTGAATATGCAAATGAAGCACCTTATGATGGTTTTACTCATATCTGGATTGACAGCCATTATTCTTTCAGATCACCTCAAGTCCATTTAAAGGGGTACATGAAGCTTCTAGATAAACCTAAAAAAAAATAAAATGTTTCTATTCATGTCAATAAAAATATAATGTAAACACTGTGTTGGTCGGGTCGGATATTGAATTTACAACAGATTTTGAATGAAATAGGCCTTAAAATAACCCTGCTGGGTAACCTAGATTAACAAATATTACTGCGCAGAATTATTGCCCTTGTCAATAATGAGTCATTTTAAGTCATTCATTAAGTTTTGGCCCTTTAGAATACAAAATACCATTATTTGACCTTTTAAGTTGGACCCCTAGAGCCCCACAAAAAACCGTGATGCCCTTATTTCCGGTGGTGGCAGAAGTAGCAATGATGGTGGTAGTGGTTGTGTATTCAAACTTTAAAAGTCATCATTCTACACTACGATAAATTGAGATGATGAAGAACATAGCAAACCTTTTTGAATCTTGTCTAAAATTAATTTTATTTACCTGCCACATGAAATCTGTGTGACATTTGACCCCATCAGCTCCATAACTTTACGAGGTAAGATCTCATTTGTCTTTGATCCGTGACCGAGCTGACCAAATGTTCCTGCTCCAAATGTGAAGAGCCCGCCATCCAGCGTGAGAGCGGCGGAATGATCCTCGCCACAGGCTATAAATGTGATCTTCTGATTACGCAGTGACTTACACAAGGTGGGATGACTTTTATCTGTGAATTATAAAACTCTGAATTGCAAATCTTCAGATGGTGGTGAAAATGTGAGAAAGGCACAAACGCCTAAGAAGAGATCAAACAAGATATGAGACATACGTAAAGATTCATAATTTATTCGGTCAAAATAATGGACACCCAGGTAAAAGTTATATATTATGGCATTCGAAGTGAGAAAACATTTCTGGAATAACCCTTATGCATGCAACATCATGTTATTAAAACAATATGTATAAAGAAGTCCAATGTAATAACATGATTAATGTTTTATGTTTGAATTTCATTTCATTTCAAGTTGCTGTAATGTATGTACAGTTTACTTATGTACAGATGTCAGTTTACTTATATATAAATGTAAATACAGCTGTAACATAAATATCACTTTATACCTTTTTCATCATTCAAACCAAGTTGTCCAAAACTGAAACAGGAGAATGCTGATATTAGAACATGTAAATACATACAACACACACTGAACTATAAACATAGCTATACCATTTTTAATTTAACACAAGCCTCATCAACACATTACTTAAAGCCATTTCCAGAGGACGGGGTACAAAGTGGATTCACATGTCTCGCCTTGCAACCACTGGACCTAACAATAAGAGCTAAATACTAAACTAGAAATGTGTCCATGGGACATGGATGCCCTCACTGAAAAACAATCTGCCATAACTGTGAAAACAAAAGTTCGATTTTGATGCGGAATCGATATGCACACATTGGCATCATATATAAACATCCTATAAAGTTTCGAAACAACATGTTGAAAACTGTTGAAGGAGATAGACATACAAAATATTTTACCATTAAATTAAATAAAAATAAGGCCATAACTTTGGTAATACAAAGTCTGGAAATTCTGGAATCAATAGGTTGAAAACAGATGGAGGAGATAAAAACACAAAATATTTTAACGTAAAATAAAACGAAGATAAGGCTGTAGCTCTGAAAATACAAAGTCGATATTGATGCCGAATCATTATACCTATCTTGACATCATAGGTAAGCATCCTGTAAAGCTTCAAAACAATAGAAAAACATGGGAGGAGATAGACACTCAAGATATTTTAACGTAAAATAAAACGAAGATAAGGCTGTAACTCTGAAAATACAAAGTCGATATTGATGCCGAATCATTATACCTATCTTGACATCATAGGTAAGCATCCTGTAAAGCTTCAAAACAATAGAAAAACGTGGGAGGAGATAGACACACAAGATATTTTAACGTAAAATTTGACAAAAAAAGGCTGCAACTCTAGTAATACATGTCGATTTTGACACATAATTGATATGCACATCTTGACATGAAGCTGATGGGGACATAAAAATTGAGCAATTTATTTGCCCATGAAACAATTTCATTAAAATCAGACCCTTTATCACGCTACGATACTCTACACTACTAAGGATCTGACCACACTGCATTGGAGGTCACGTCAGATTGACTTTACGATTAGCCAATCAGATTTCAGCCTACAAAATTGCTTGGTATAGACTGCTTCACTGCGCATGTCACGTTTCAGTAAAATGCTGTGGAGCAGTCTACGCTCGGTATTGGAAGAGACAATGTCTTTTACTTTTAGCTTTTAAAACAGAAAATAATTGCATTGACAAACATAATACACCAACCATTATTGAATATTTACTGGAAAAAAAAAAGATTGACGGAATTTAATAGCGGTACAAAAAAATATACTGATTCGTGGGATTAAACCAATACTAAAATTACACTCGAATGTCGTAGTAATTTGGGTGTAATATATAAACACATGACAGCGCCCATGACTTTCTTCGTATTCTTATTGTAAAACATGCCATTTAATACATTTCTTTGAATTTATGGTGCAATCCACAGCAATAACACACAAAACCTTTATCTTTATTCGGATACAGATCTATGTGGATTTTCGTTTGTTCAGTTCACTCGAACGTCATCTGAAGTGCATATGAAATGCGCGATGTCATTGGTTGAATTTAGTTGATCTTCTCATGAATATTGATAAGATGAAAGTTCGATCTGACGTGACCTCCAGGCAGTGTTGTCAGATCCTATAGCGGAAAGTATCAAAGCGTAATTAGGATATGATTTTAATAAGATTGCCCATGAAAATGAAAGTCAATGCTGTATGTGGAACCCCTATGTCAGAATGTTGTGATCTACCCAACATACACTTTTGATCTTTAACATACCTGTCTGCTCTGATGAGATCTACTTGTTTACACTTCCGTTAATTGGCATTTTGTTCATCTTCATATGACCTTCATAATGTAATATTTTTACCATATCATCCCTTATTTGTAAATAGTTTTACCTATATGTTTCTAGCGTAAGTTTAATAACTGACTTTCTTTTTTCATTTTCATAATTGTTCGCGCACAATATGACCTATTTGTGTCATCCTGCCATAAAACACCATTCATTCATGCTGCTCTGATGAAAACACAGTGGGCACGTTTAATATAAAACTGTGATTGTCCAGTTGAGATACGACATATATATACAAACTGACCCGTTTCTACCCCATCCAAACATGGCACTGGATCGAGACAAAATGAAGCTGTGGGAGCCACCACATGCTATCTGGGATATCGGTATCCCCTTCATGCAAGCTATGTACTGTGGTGTATTATGGGAGTTCACATGTCCCAGTCCCAGCTGTCCAAACTTGTTGTCACCCCAGGAGAATACTCGCCCATCTGAAACAAGAATAATAGTGGTTATGATGATGATGATGATGATGATATTGGGGAGGATGAGGACATGGTGGATGAGGAGGAGGTAGATGAGGAGGACAAGGAGGCGGATTAGGAAGAGGAGGAGGTGGATGTGGAGTAGGACAAGACAAGGAGGATGAGGAGGAGGAGGAGGAGGTGGACAAGGATGATGGGGAGGAGGAGGTGGACAAGGATGATGGGGAGGTGGAGGAGGACAAGGATGGAGAGGAAGAGGATGAGGAGGGGGAAGATGTGGAGGAGGAGGAGGGGGGAAATGAGGAGGCAGATGAGGATCACAGTGGGGTGGAAGAGCAGGGCTTTCCCCAGCCATTTATGGCGTGGCGGTGCCGCGATGCCTTCAACTCAGAAAGTGACTTACCGCCACGCCTTAATGTAGCCGCGATGCTTTAAATCCTTGCCGCGATCCCTTAATCCTATCAATATACAATTTTCCCTTACTGAACAGCTGATTACCTGGCTGTGTGTAAACTGCCTGAAGCTATGACGCGTGTTGATGCAGTAAAGGCGGTCACGTTGTACTCAATACACAGGGCTTGTGTTATGCCTGGCAGGTTATATGCTAAGTGTTAAGTAAACAAAAGATGATTAGGGGAGTGAGTGCCGCTAATTAAATTTGGTTTATTGCCCAATTTGGTCATGATTGGTCATGATTAAAGGAGAGCAGTATCGTTGATTGGTATTTATAACGCATGGGGCTAAATGACGGGTTTAAATGGATAATTTAATTGAACGTACGTTTATCGTGTATTAGTAGGATGAATTTACGAACACTAATCAATGTTTAAAACGTCAGCTTTGTCGGTAAGTATAATGAATGAGGTAGATATTTTGTAATTATTTAATAATAACTCAATCAAATAATTAAGGTAGCATATTTAACTGATTTTTTATCTTGATATTTACGCTAATTAATCGATATTTTCGTGAACTTTAAAGAGAAATCGTCAGTTTGCTTATTGAAGTTCAGTGAAGATTTGTAATTATATAATTTTTTCTTTATTGAATAATTAAGGTTGCCACCAATTGCATTTGGTATTAGAATAGCATTTTTTATTAAAAGATTTTGTAATAAAAATATAATAAAATATGTTTTTTTATTATTTCATTCATTCCTTCTGATACCAGATATACGCCAAATCTCTTCTTTTCAACTGCCATTTAAAAAACAATTGACACCCCCTTTCCCACACCCATCCCCTTTGTACGCAAAAAATGCCACCACTCCTTAAAAAAATCCTGGGGAAAGCCCTGAAGAGGAAAAGGGTGAGGAGGAGGATGATGGGGAGGATGATGAGTGGAGGATGAGGACAAGGAGGAGGTGGATGAGGGGGACAAGGAGGATGAGGAGGTGGAGGAGGACAAGGATGGGGAGGGAGAGGATGAAGAGGAGGTGGATGAGGATGAAGACAATGATGAGGAGGAGGCTGGTGAGGATGAGGAGGCAGTTGAGGATGAGGATGGGGAGGAAGAGGAGAAGGTGGAGGAGAAGGAGGTGGATGGGGACAAGGAGGATGAGGACAATGCTGGAGGAGGAGGAGAAGCAGGAGGAGGATATCTGTGAAATAATATTACCATGGAAATTAAGAAAGAAACAAGAGATGTTTGTAAAACATATATGCCCCACCCCACTTCAACAACCATGACACAAACAGTACTGCCAAGTTTTGAGTGCCAGTTGTTTTTGAGTTATGAAAGCCAAGCAATTTTTAGCGAGTTTTCACATATCATTGGCAGTTATCCTTATATATATGTAGGTATTTTACCTTTAGCTTTCACATGGGTTGCTTAATTTGCATATTTGGTAGGATCCAAAAGCTGATATTAAGTAAAATTAAACCTTTATCTCTTGTAGTTTCAGAGAAGATTTTTGAAGTTCTTCCCTATAACTCTATGTCAAACTGACCCAACAAAGGTGGGGGGGAAAAAAGTATTTAAAAGAAAAAAGTAAAAAAAAAAAAAAAAAAAAAAAAAAAAAAAAAAATAAATAAAAAAAAATAAAAAAAAAAAAACATTAAAAAATTGAACCCAATAAACCAAGGTTTCCTATGAAAAAATAAAAGAAATAGTTTTAAAAAACTACATTTCTTATGTGAATCTACCCAAAAGAGGAGGTGCACATCTACACCATGAGACAAACATTCCTGCCAAGTTTGACATTTGTAGTGCCAGCTGTTCTTGAGTTATCACGAAGACAAGCGATTTTTAGTGATTTTTTACAAGTTTTGTTACCATGGCAACCACATTTCTTATGCGAATCTACCCAAAATGGGAAGGTGCACAACTAGACCATGACACAAACATTCCTGCCAAGTTTCGAGTTTGTAGTACCACCCGTTCTTGAGTTCTCGCGAAGACTTCAGGATGGACCAACCGACCGACATTGCAAAGCAATATGCCCCAACTTCCCGAAAGGGGGGGCATAATTAAAGGAGAAACTGAAGGTTAACGATATTTCCCTCATTGAGTTATGACAAACAAAAAAACATTACTTTATGTATAATGAATGACCATTTCAGGTGATTTCAGTTGTATAGAATTATAGGTTTAATTTTCCTAAATAAACATCTTCTGAACCCTAATTGGCAATGTCAATATAAACCATATCAACAAAAGGTGTGTTATTACAACCATATGCTGACCATGTTTGTTTTTTATTGATTGTACAACATCTGACCAGTGGTCAGAAACATTTCTCCATGTTAACAGGTACAAGACAAACAAGACCTTATTTAATCAATAACGTATTCCAGAATAAAATGAAATGCTACAATTAAAAATCATTTAAATGAACATACATACAAAGACGAGTGACATTCAATTCAACATTTGCAGTATGTCTAAAATGACAAAATTGTTTCAATAACATCTTCATCCTCATTTTAAAGGTTTTCATGTGAATTGCTGGACTTAATTTTTTTCATAGTTTGGACATAATTTCAAAAAAAATAAAAAATTCATGTGAACAGAAAAGTCACAAAAACATTTTATCATGGACTCTGGAAGCCTTTATAACTTCAGTTTTAAATGCCATGGCATAACATGGTGCCGGAACAATATATGCCAATATATTTTAAGCAAGACATCAATGAATCTGTTCAAACTCTACTTTTTGTTTTTGTGGACCTCAAGTGTTTGTCTGATTTGTACCATTATGTACATGGCAAGTATTTGCAGAACCAAATCTCCCAGCATTCCTGAGCCAAAATGGATGTATAATTTAATTTTGTCAACAACTGAGTATCCTTCATATACCAGAATCATGGATGGAGAAATGGCAGACTTAAAATTAAAATGGCCGAAAAGTGAGGATAAAAATCTGAAGCCATGTCAGATATTGCAACAAAATTTACAAGGAAAAATCAACATAACAAATACTGTGACAGCAGACGACATTAGGAATGTGAAGGTCACTTCAAGGTTGAAATATGGTGGCATATACAGGCCAACGGACTGCAAATCAAACGAGTCCACTGCTGTGATAATTCCTTTCAGAGACAGGAAGGAACATTTGGAGACCTTGGTTAATCTTTTACACAATATGCTTCAGCGACAGAAATTGCATTATGGGATATACGTGGTAGAGATGGCACTACCAGTGCAGTTTAACCGTGGTTTGCTGGCAAATGCCGGATTCCTGACAGCCAGAAGTATAGGCAATTACTCGTGTTACATAATTCACGATGTAGATCTTCTACCAGTAAATGACAGAAATATGTACACGTGTGGAAAAGGGCCGCGTCATCTTGTTACAAACAGTACCAAGTATAAACATGGACTTCCATATAAAGGTTATGTGGGTGGAGTACTGGCCATGAATGAAGAACAGTACCTCAAGGTTAACGGATTTTCTAACGTTTACTTTGGATGGGGTGGGGAAGATGACGATATGTTTAAAAGAATACTTTCATCCAATCTTTCACTGGAACGGCCAGAACCTGATATTGGAACATACCTAGCTCTGCCGCATAATGGAGACATATCAAATCCACCCAACCCCCACAGAGAAATGTTAATAAGTCAGGCTACATATAGGAAAGACTTAGACGGCCTTAAGTCTATTAAATATCAGAGACAGGCGTTGGAATTTCACGAGATTTATACTTGGATTCTAATCAGGTGTGTGGAGAGTGAAGTGCTGGAGCATTTTCCGAACCTACGGGCTGAAAACGACTTACTGGTCAAAAACAAAAAGATTGACCATATTGAACCTCTGGAAGTTGTTAGCATTGGAGACAAGACAAAAGTGCAACACAAATTTGTATATCAGTCAAAGATGAAAAACAAACACATAAATAACAAGAACTGATGGTAAAAGCAAAAAGATGACTGACAAGTATCTGTTTGATCATATAAATAGTCCACAAACACACCACATAGACTTACCATCTGTGAGGGTCAAACAGTGGTTCCTGCCACAGCACACCTGGACTACAGTATGCGGAAATTTGATCAACCTGTAAAAATACAAAATCCTGTTATTTCCAGTATTCCCGTGAAGTGTTAGGAAGATAAAAAGATACATTGAGAAGAACGTGTTTAACATCATGAATGGCAGCCATCATGGATTTTTCAGGAAGTAGAAACTCATTTAGGAACTCCTAAGCATCCCCTGCAATATCCAGTTTCGTGTATCTTTTTGTTTTAGATGTAAACAAGTCTCGGAGATTTATTTAAAAATTGAAAGTACATTTTGACATAGAGAACTTATATTAGTTAAACATGTAATCTGCACGCTATTATTTTACTCCTCTTCAGATGTTAATTTCGAATGCACATAGTATATCATTCGCCAACAGCCTTCTCTAATAAATAACGTTACTTTATTCCTATAAAGTGTATCTGAATTATACCACATTCACATTGCTTGTGCGGTAATGTACTGAAACAATTACAAGAAATAAAACAGCTTCAAAAAAATGAGACTGGAACATGTATCTTGATTGTTAGATTGTACAATAACCAAGGATCAGTTTCATCTTATTTCAAGTTTGTATCCTACTTACTTGGGAATTCGACACAGATCTGGGTCCACCTGACCCCTACCCAGTTGCCCATTACTGTTGTCGCCCCAACTGAACATCTCCCGGGCCTCTGTGAGACACAGACTGTGGGACAAACCAGTTACAACCACCTGAACTGTCTGTTTACTCAGTCCATCTATCTTCTCTGAAAAAGTGATTAGGCAGAAAAACAAATATTAAGTCAAAATATAAGCTCAAAGATCTTAATTATATAACATTATCGCTACTGTCTCTACAACATTTGTTATACCTGACTTAAAGGGACTTGAGGCAATCTGCAAGAAGTATGCTCGTCAATCTAAATACGAATATAACCAAAACAATGTGTTTCATTTTCATATTGAATTTGCATATATATGCACTAAATAAGCCACCATAAACTTTATTTCTTGGATTTAAAATGACACCTGAAGTTAACGGTTAGCAGACATGACGTCAGATATATTGACAGGAAGTTAAATATCTCCTTACTAAACCAATCAACATTGATTATTTTAATAAATTAAGTTAGTTAGCCCTATGCATAAAGTATAACCCTATTTTAAATTGGTAAATTTAGTATTACTGTTTTAGGCAAATTCTTTGTCCAGCTAACACGAAAAAAGAGAAAAATACTATTTTTTACCTGGTTTAGAGATACGTTCCTCGCGCCCCAGCTGACCATAGTCATTGTTACCACAGGAGTATGCTGAACCATCCTCCAACACAAACAGAGTGTGACTATCTCCACAGCTGATCTGCTCAATCTGGGCACCTTTAAGGGCCCCTATAGGCTCTGGTGTGACCACCTGAAACAGATCTAGGTCTGTAACTATTATTAAAGAAACTAACCTGCCAATTAAAAGCGAAATTGTACTTAAAATCGTTTATCAAAACTTTTTCCAGGTGTTCAAGTCATATAATAATGTATATGCCAATTAAAACTATAGGTTTATACATGGATTCTTAAAATATCCGTGATCAAATATGCGTAAAATGAATTATGAGCTGGTAACTCCAGTTTTGTGGTTTGGCCTGGCTGGTTAAAGCCTTTATATATTATGTCTATAAAAGTTTGGATTCTCAAAATATGTATGTTATATATATATAAATATAGATACCTTGTCAGCAGTAGGTTTAAAAACGGTGTAGATCTGTTGTAAAATGTGTCCGTCGATGGCGGGATAGGGACCTTATCTTGCTCCAGGGAGCCGATACCCAACTGTCCATACTGGTTCCCAGCCCAGCTGACCTACCTTATCTTGCTCCAGGGAGCCGATACCCAACTGTCCATACTGGTTCCCACCCATACTGACCTACCTTATCTTGCTCCAGGGTGCCGATATCCAACTGTCCATACTGGTTCCCACCCCAGCTGACCTACCTTATCTTGCTCCAGAGAGCCAATACCCAACTGTCCATACTGGTTCCCACCCCAGCCGATCAATGTACTCATGCTAGTGGGTCACACTCTTAACTTCATATGATCATCTCTTTGCATGGGACTGTAAATACAAAGAAGGGGTTGACAGATCATCTCTATTCATGGGCTGTGATTATAAAGAAGGGTTGATAGGTCTAAGGATCATCTCTATTCATGGGCTGTGATTATAAAGAAGGGTTGATATGTCTAAGGATCATCTCTATTCATGGGCTGTGATTATAAAGAAGGGTTGACAGGTCTAAGGATCATTTCTATTCATGGGCTGTGATTACAAAACAAGAGGCCATATATTTCGAATTGCTGTGACACCCGATGACAGACAGAAGCGGGAGAGCTAAACGAGGTTGGCTAAGTTAAGAGAAGAATGAAATGAGGTTTGATGCCACTTTAACACTTTATATTACCGGTAGGTTATATCTGGACAGCAACCTCAGAGGGAGATGAGATGAAGAAGTTTCCCATCAGACATGCCTCCACCAGGGAGCGAACCCATGCAGGACAGAGGTCTGTAGCTCTAAGCGCGAGAAGATTTGTAAAAGACTTTCCATTGCACCTCTATTTACAACTCCAACTGCACCCCCACCCCAGGATTTTTAAAAATTAAGTTTGTAGCGACTACTTCTTGAAAACTGTAAGTGATATTGATATGGGACTTTTTCTAAAATGATCAGCATGACATGATGTTGATCCTATTCGAACATTATTTTGATTCGACGTTAAACATTGCTGCCAGAGGCCATCTTTGTTTACATAGAGTTATATCGTAAAAACTTGTAGCGACTACTCCTCTGAAACTACTTGACGGATGTTCATGAAAATTCACAGGAATGTTGCTCTTGATGTCTAGTTGATCCTAGAAAAATTTCAGGCTGG
Organism: Cyrtodaria siliqua; assembly: GCA_037043455.1. NCBI lineage: Eukaryota > Metazoa > Mollusca > Bivalvia > Adapedonta > Hiatellidae > Cyrtodaria > Cyrtodaria siliqua. The sequence continues at coordinate 87,940 of JAWPHD010010520.1, forward strand.
CCGGAAATTCAAGATGGCTGCCACGGCTAAAAATAGATTTAAAATAAATAAATTTGTAGTGAGTACTTCTTGAAAACTGTAAGTGATATTGATATGGGACGTTTTCTAAAATGATCAGCATGACATGATGTTGATCCTTGTCGAAATGTATTTTGATGCGACTTTAAACATGGCTGCTAGCGGCCATCTTTGCTTACATAGATTTATATAGTAAAAACTTGTAGCGTCCTCTGAAACTGTTTGACGAATTTTTATGAAACTTCACTGGAATGTTGCTCTTGATGTCAAATTGATACCAGAATTTTTTTAGGTCGGCCGGAAATTCAAGATGGCCACCATGGCTAAAAACAGATTTTTAAAAAAAGTTTGTAGCAACTACTTCTTGAAAACTGTAAGTGATATTGATATGGGACTTTTTTTCTAAAATGATCAGTATGGAATAATGTTGTTCCCTGCCGAAAATTGTTTTGATGCTTAATGAATGGCTACGGCAAGACTGCAAACAGTTCCATGAGCGTCTGCTTTCATTTTATTCAATCATATCAGGTATGAAAAAATATAGCAAGTAATAAAAAAATATCTCGATTAATATTCGACGTCTAGGCACCCTAAAATGCTTTAGTAGGCTTTTACATGTATTCATGTTACCCTGGTTCTATTGTCAGTACTGATGCGAAAACACATGATATTTATATTTGTACATTTCTACACTTGGTTCATAAGTAATCGACACTTTAAATTTTATACAGAATTATGTTTTATATATTACAACTAAAACTATTGTTTTTATAAATGATTGTAGTCTAGTTATATTTACCAAAGTTGTTAACTTCGTAGATCTATTTTGCATTTTTTTGTAACAGGTTACACAACACTTAATGTGTGTTGTTGTATTAGCCGGCCGGAACCCGGCGAATATATTTATGCTTACCGTATGCTGGAAGGATAAGTAATTAATGGGAACAATTTTATTCCATGAATTACTATTGAAGTACTATTTTTAACCAAATATCCTGATATGGTATTGACTACATTGTATTAAAATAAATGTTTCTTTAAACTGCATGTGTATAAATGTACTATTTAGGTGAGTGAAAGTTGTTTGTGCGTAGTGTGTATGTTGCCTATGTATAAATAATAATTACTCTGTAATTAATGTTTAAAACGATATGCGTTATTTCACTGAAAATAACGGAGCGTGTATTTCGTGCGTTTGACTAATTTGTTTGGTAGTCATCCAACACATTTCATTGCATATTTCACATGACAATATACTTAATTAGCGAAAAGATAGCATACCAGTGATTTAAGAAATAAGAAGTGTTTTATTACGCCTCTGAGCATACTTATCTAGAAGATTTGTGTTTGGGATGTCTTATTTGGACTTTTATTCATCTTTAAAGTTGTTCTTTGTTTCTGTGTGTGTATGTGGTTGACTGTCGTCCTTGAATGCTACGTTTCCTGTTCGATTTTTATAGCTACTTTCGATTTAAACATATTTTATTGCCAATATATAATCGAAAAGGGTTGGGCTACAAGTTCTTACAACATTAGTTACTACCCTTCCCGACAAAATAGTATACACCCAAAGTTAGACAATTACATAGGTAAATATACATAACTTGGACATAATATCATGATTAGAGAAAAGGTAGTGAGAAAGAAAAACTGGGAACTAGTGAAAATAAAGGGAAAAAAGAAGTATAGAGATTGTGTCAAGTTCGAAAGAAGAGTGTCAATCAGCATGAGTTGCAAAAGTAAATCTAAATCTAGGCAAACCTCTGTGTTTCTCTTATGTACATTTGCACTGCTTTGAAGAGAATTTGATTATCGTCATCCGACAAGTGTTCGAGACCAAAACGTATTGTATTTAAATTTAATGGGTGACATGTACGAGTTGACTGAAACAAACGAAGCCGTTGTGTACGAAATAAGTTACAGTTGAAAAAAAAGTGTTCAGCGTCTTCTGCTGATAACCACAATCGCAATTGTATGATTCTCGTAAATGGTTTAAATAAAGATCATTATTAAGGTTACTGCAATAATTTCGTATTCTGGCATGTAAAACAGCAAATAATCGTTGGCCAGTTAAATAGTGTGTTGGAACTTTTGAGCTGGGAAAAACAGAACATAAAAGTTTCCTCTTGAACATCGAGATAGATTCTGAATTGCGTATATCTATTGGTAAGTTATTCCAGAGATTTAGAGATGAAGAAACAAACGAGTTATTGAATATTTCAGTTCTACGAGCAGTAGTGGCTTAATTATCACTATTTCGAAGGTTGTAGGAGCTCACTTGTTCTACCAATTGTGGGAACAGATTTGAAATATAGTTTGGAGTTGTTCCATATTTAAATTTGTATACTGTAATAAGCTTTTGCAGTTTTCTCCTATCGGAAAGGGAAATCCATCCTATTAAGCTAATAAATGATGTATGGATACAAAATGAGTTAGTCTAGTTACTATGCGGGCTGCTTCCAAAGTATTTTTTCCTATAAGGTACAACCGTCCCATGTAATGGAAGCATACTCAAAGATTGGACGCATATAGGATGATAAATAAATCTGATTAAGTGTTCTTCGAGATACTTTATATTTAAGCATTCGCATTAATCCTAATACATTTGTTGCGGAAGCAACTACATTTTTGATGTGCTCATTGCCATTTTCCATTACGACTAAGCGTTAAACCTTGATGTTTATGGTGATCAACAAATGTCAGCTGGATATTATTAAGGTGTAGAACTGGGCGACGATCATCTTCAGATAAAGAAAAGAACATTGCTTCTGTTTTATTGGGTTTAAACTGGACAAGCCATCTACTTTCAAAGAAAAACATTATAAACATCACTGGGATTGGTCTGAATGACGGGTCTGTAAAGCAAATAATGAAAATAATGTAAAAGAAAATTTAATATCATATACTATCCAAGTTTCGACTTCCATTGTCATTTTAAAAAAATCCGGCTGTTTCCTGACTTGCCAACTTGTTTGTAAAAGTACTGACAGAATAAAAGACCTCCTTTCCATATCCCTTTCCCCGAATATTGCTTGGACAAAGGCACATTATTTTCAATAATATTCTAATTATGTAATTGTTACAAATAAGTATAAAAGACGAACAGGACATGCAGCTTTCACAGAACACACAGTAAACCCAAAAACACGCAAAAAGAACAAACATGAATGACAATGTTAATAAAGAATAAAGGCATATGACGTCACAAAAACAAAAAGGTTTGACAATAGGGCTACCGCCTTGGAACGGTATGTGGCAAAAAAGGCTTGGTAGTATCCAAAACATTTCATTGCATATTCGGGGAAACATATATGGAAAGGTCTTTTATTCTTTCAGCACTTTTTTACTATTTTCATTATTTGTGTCAGAGACCAGTCATTCAGATCTCTTATTTGCAAATATATACGCGAATAATGCATCATTTAAACTTTTAAGCCAGTGCACGTGTCTCTTTAAAACTCTAAAATAGTGGTGGCAGATATGGACGGTAGGGACTGCCCAATCGGTTTCAGCCTTATATCACCTACCAGAAATGTAGAGCTGTGTCAAACATTATGGTCACTGATTGGTCAGTTTATTTGGATGATGGTTTATCAAAATCATGATTTGCTTAACCTGTGTTATCTATTTTAGTTGCTTTTAATTTTTAAACCATATTTATATTGTGTTTGTCGGAAAATAACTCTCAGAGGTCAAGTTACTTAATTGTTTATCTAGAGGAATAGATCTAGTTCGGTATGAATATTTAGTGTAGTGCAGCCCTCATATTAGTCTGGTACCCTTCCCCTACTGCGCTCGCTACTCTCTCTTCGTGGGGTCAGGCAATGGCTGGTGGCATTTTGAATGAGGCATTGTGGGTCAAAGTGTCAACAAGGTGTTTCTAAATTTGAGAATGTCATTTGTTTAAAAGATAGTTTCACTCATAACTAACATACAAAAGGTGTGACCGAGGTGAGGATTCGATGCAATACGATCTTATTGACCTAAGTCATGTGAATTTTGTTTGAAAAATGCTTTAATTAAGATTATTGCACCAATGTTATGATGGCTGGTGAAAATCACGGTGAGCGTCAACAACTCGCTTTATCGTCGATGGAAACTAAAGTAGGCGTCTCCTTCTCACATAGTGTCGTTTGGTGAATAGCATATTGTCTGTTCTTTGATTTAAAACCGATTTCATGTCTATGGGCCTATAATTAAGGAAGTTATGTCAGTTTTATCATTTGTCGTACCCCACCCACCTTCATTTTACATGGACCCTATTTGATATTGTCGGGTCAGTGCATATTTCGCGGGACCAGACTTGATTTTTTTTTGTGATATTAGTTTAAAATAGTTATATTAATACTTAAATAACAAATAAATTTATTTTGTAAATGGAGTTGCTGTGGTCGAGTCACATACATATTAATATTGTTTAATATTAGGTATCTGGGTCGAGTGTATAGCATACTTTACTCTCGTCCTAGAAGTCAATGGGTTAAACATTTTATCCGCTTTGGGACCACATCCAAGGTATATCAAACGCTCTCCGATATTATTTTACCTGGGCAAGGCACTGTGAGATTATGAACTGATTTGGAGGGGATGTAAAGCCATTGGTCCTGTGTGCAGGTGGGTGGACGAAGAGAGAGTAGCGAGCGCAGTAGGGGAAGGGTACCAGACTACCCTCATATATCATTCTCGACTGCTTGGTTCCCGTTCGCAAGTTAACCACCCGCCGGTAACCATGTTAATGTCAACAAGACGCAAGACGGAAGTAACCAAAATATTGGTAGAAAAATTTAAATGATTTAAAGTTGCTCTCAGTGTTTAATTTATGGCATGTCATTTCATAAGATGAATTGTCAACATGATTTATAATCGCCTTTTAAACGATCTAAGAAAAGGAAAACAGTTGTTTGACATGAATTTCATAAAATTCACGTTATTGATGCCAGGGGGATCCTTGTTCCCTGAAAATATGACCCAATGTTCCCTTGTTCTACAAAAATGTTTTGCTTTGTTCCACCAATTTCACCCCCACCCCCCCCCCCCCCCCCCCCCCCCCCCCCCCCCCCACAACCAACCCCACAATGTTCCCTTGTTTTCCCAAAAT
>JAWPHD010010521.1:0-93032 GCA_037043455.1 Cyrtodaria siliqua
ATATTTAAATACAATAACTCAAAGTCCTAGGGATATTTAAATACAAGTAACTCAAAAGTCCTAGGGATACTTTAATACAATAACTCAAAAAGTCTAGGGATATTTAATACAAAACTCAAATGTCCTAGGGGATTTTAATAAATAAGTCAAAAGTCCTTGGTATATTTAATACATACTCAAAAGTCCTTGGTATAGTATACAATAACTCAAAAGTCCTTGGATATTTAATACAATAACTCAAAAGTCTGGGGATATTTAATACAATAACTCAAAAGTCCTTTGGATTATTTAATACAATGACTCAAAAGTCTTTGGATATTAAATACAATAACTCAAAGAGTCCTTCGGATATTTAATACAATACTCAAAAGTCTAGGGATATTTAATACAATATACTCAAAAGTCCTAGGGATATTTTACTACAATAACTCAAAAGTCCCTAGGAATATTTAATACAATAACTCAAAAGTCCTTGGGGATATTTAATACAATAACTCAAAAGTCCTTGGGATATTAATACAATAACTCAAAGTCCTTGGGATATTTAATACAATAACTCAAAAGTCCTTGGGATATTTAATACAATAACTCAAAAGTCCTTGATATTTAATACAATATCTCAAAAGTCCTTGGGTTAATTAATACAATGACTCAAAGTCATTTGGATATTTAAATACATATAACTCAAAAGTCCTTCGGATATTTTATACAATAACTCTCAAAAGTCCTAGGGGATATTTAATACAATATACTCAAAAGTCCTAGGGATGTTTACTACAATAACTCAAAAGTCCTAGGGATTATTTATACAATAACTAAAAGTCCTAGGGATATTTAATACAATAACTCAAAAGTCCTAAGGGATTTAATACAATAACTCAAAAGTCCTAGGGATATTTATACAATAACTCAAAAGTCCCTAGGGATATTTAATACAATAACCCAAAAGTCTAGGGATATTTATACAATAACTCAAAGTCCTAGGGATATTTTAATACAATAACTCAAAGTCCTTGGGATATTTAATACTATATCTCATAAGTCCTTGGGATATTTAATACCAATAACTCAAAAGTCCTTGGGATATTTAATACAATAACTCAAAGCCTTGGGATATTTAATACAATTAACTCAAAATTTCCTTGGGATATTTAATACAATAACTCAAAAGTCCTGGGATATTTAATACAATACTCAAAAGTCCTAGGATATTTAATACAATAACTCAAAAGTCCTAGGGATATTTATACAATACTCAAAAAGTCATAGGGATATTTAATACAATAACTCAAAAGTCCTTGGGATATTTAATACAATATCTCCAAATGTCTAGGGATATTTAATACAATAACTCAAAAGTCCTAGGGATATTTAATACAATAACTCAAAAGTCTAGAGGATTTTAATACAATACTCAAAAGTCCTATGGATATTTAATACCAATAACTCAAAAGTCCTAGGGATATTTAATTACAATAACTCAAAAGTCCTTGGGATATTTGATACAATTACTCAGAAGTCCTTGGGATATTTACATACAATAACTCAAAAGTCCTTGGATATTTAATACAATAACTCAAAAGTCCTTGGGATATTTAATACAATAACTCAAAAGTCCTTGGGATATTTAATACAATGACTCAAAAGTCCTTTGGATATTTAATACAATAACTCAAAGTCCTAGGGATATTTAATACATAACTCAAAAAAGTCTAGGGATAATTAATACAATAACTCAAAAGTCCCTAGGGATATTTAATACAATTAACTCACAAGTTCCTAGGGTATATTTAATACAATAACTCAAAAGTACCTAGGGGATATTTAATACAATAACTCTAAAAGTCCTAGGGATATGTAATACAATAACTCAAAAGTCCTGGGGATATTTAATACAATACTCAAAAGTCCTGGGGATATTTAATACAATAACTCCAAAAGTCCTAGGATATTTACTACAATAACTCAAAGTCCTAGGGATATTTAATACAATAACTCAAAGGTCCTTGGTATATTTAATACAATAACTCAAAAGTCCTTGGGATATTTAATACAATAACTCAATAGTCCCTTGGGATATTTAATACAATAACTCAAAATTCCTTGGGATATTTAATACAATAACTCAAAAGTCTTGGGATATTAATACAATTAACTCAAAGTCCTTGGGATATTTAATACATTAACTCAAAAGTCCTTGGGATATTAATACAATAACTCAAAAGTCCTTGGGGATCTTAATACAATGACTCAAAAGTCCTTTGGATATTTAATACAATAACCTCAAAAGGTCCTTCGGATATTTAATACAATAACTCAATAGTCCTAGGGATATTTTAATACAATAACTCAAAAGTCCTAGGGATATTAATACTATAACTCACCAAAAGTCCCTAGGGAAATTAATACAATAAACATCAAAAGTCCTTAGGGATATATAATACAATAACTCAAAAGTCCTAGGATATTTAATACAATGACTCATAAGTCCTGGGGATATTAATACTATACTCAAAAGTCCTGGGGATATTTATACATAACTCAAAATGGCCTAGGGATATTTAATACCATAACTCAAAAGTTCTTGGGATATTTAATACAATAACTCAAAAGTCCCTTGGGATATTTATACAATAACTCAAAAGTCCTAGGGATATTTAATACAATAACTCAAAAGTCCTAGGGATATTTAATACAATAACTCAAAAGTCCCTAGGGATATTTATACAATACTCAAAAGTCCTAGGGATATTAAATACAATACTCAAAAGTCCTAGGGATATGTGATACAACTAACTCAAAAGTCCTAGGGATATTTAATACAATAACTCAAAAGTACCTGGGGATATTTAATACAATAACTCAAAAGTCCTAGGGATATTTACTACAATAACTCAAAGTCCTAGGTTATTTAATACAATAATCAAAAGTCTTGGGATATTTAATACAATAACTCAAAAGTCCTGGGATATTTAATACAATAAATCAAAAGTCCTTGGGATATTTAATACAATAACTCAAAAGTCCTTGGGATATTAATACAATAACTCAAAGTCCTTGAGTGATATTTAATACAATAACGCAAAAGTCCTTGGGATATTTAATACAATAACGCAAAAGTCCTTGGGATATTTAATACAATAACTCAAAAGGGCCTTGGGATATTTAATACAATAACTCAAAAGAGTCTTGGGATAATTAAATACAATGACTCAAAAGTCCTTTTGATATTTATACAATGACTCAAAAGTCCTTTGGATACTTAATACAATAACTCAAAAGTCCTTCGGATATTTATACAATAACTCAAAAGTCCTAGGGATTAAATACAATTACTCAAAAGTCCTAGGGGATATTTAATACAATAACTCAAAAGTCCCTAGGGTATATTTAATACAATAACTCAAAAAGTCTAGGGATATTTAATACAATTACCTCAAAAGTCCTAGGGATATTTATACATTTTACTCATAGTCCTAGGGATATTTAATACAAAACTCAAAAGTCCTGGGGATATTTATACAATAACTCAAAAGTCTTAGGGATATTTAATACAATAACTCAAAAGTCCTAGGGATTTTTAATACAAAACTCAAAAGTCCTAGGGATATTTAATTACAATAACTCAAAAGTACTAGGGATATTTAATGCAATAACTCAAAAGTCCTACGGATATTTAATACAATAACTCAAAAGTCCTAGGGATATTTAATACAATAACATCAAAAGTCCTAGGGATATTTATACAATAACTCAGAATTCCTAGGGATTTTAATACAATAACTCAAAAGTCCTAGGTATATTTAATAAATAACTCAAAAGTCTTGGATATTTAATACAATAACTCAAAAGTCTTGGGATTATTTAATACAATAACTCAAAGTCCTGGGGATATTTAAGACAATAACTCAATAAGTCCTAGGGATATTTAATACAATAACTCAAAAGTCCTAGGGAGATTTAATACAATAACTCAAAAGTCCTAGGGATATTTAATACAATAACTCAAAAGTCCTAGGGATATTTAATACAATAACTCAAAGTCCCTAGGGATATTAATACAATAACTCAAAAGTCCACTATGGATATTTAATACAATAAATCAAAAGTCTTGGGATATTAATACAATAAACTCAAAATCCTGTAGTCCTTGGGATATTTAATCACAATACTCAAAAGTCCTTGGGATATTTTAATACAATAACTCAAGTCTGGAAAAGTCCTTGGATATTTAATACAATAACGCAAAAGTCCTTGGATATTTAATACAATAACGCAAAAGACCATGGGATATTTAATACAATAACTCAAAAGTCCTTGGGATATTTAATACAATAACTCAAAAAGTCCTTGGGATATAATACAATGACTCAAAAAGTCCTTTTGATATTTAATACAAATGACTCAAAAGTCCTTGGGATACTATAATACAATAACACAAAGTCCTTCGGATATTTAATAACAATAACTCAAAGTCCAAGGGATTAAATACAATCACCTCAACTAGTCCTAGGGATATTTAATACAATACTCAAAAGTTCTAGGGATATTTAATACATAAATCTCAAAAGTCCTAGGGATATTTAATACAATACCCCCTCAAAAGTCCTAGGGATATTTATATACAATTACTCATTAGTCCTAGGGATATTTAATACAATAACTCAAAAGTCCTGGGATATTTAATACAATAACTCAAAAGTCCTAGGGATAATTATTACAATAACTCAAAAGTCCTAGGATATTTAATACAATAACTCAAAAGTCCTAGGGATATTTAATACAATAACTCAAAAGTCTTAGGGATATTTAATGCAATAACTCAAAAGTCCTACGGATATTTAATACAATAACTCAAAGTCCTAGGGATATTTAATACAATAACTCAAAAGTCCTAGGGATATTTAATACAATAACTCAAAATTCCTAGGGATATTTAATACAATAACTCAAAAGTCCTAGGGATATTTAATAAAATAACTCAAAAGTCCTTGGGATATTTAATACAATAACTCAAAGTCCTTGGGATATTTAATACAATAACTCAAAAGTCCTGGGGATATTTAATACAATAACTCAAAAGTCCTAGGGATATTTAATACAATAACTCAAAAGTCCTAGGGATATTTAATACAATAACTCAAAAGTCCTAGGGATATTTTAATACAATAACTCAAATGTTCTAGGGATATTTAATACAATAACTCAAAGTCCTAGGGATATTTAATACAATAACTCAAAAGTCCTAGGGATATTTAATACAATAACTCAAAAGTCCTATGGATAATTTAATACAATAACTCAAAAGTCCTAGGGATATTTAATACAATAACTCAAAAGTCCTAGGGATATTTAATACAATAACTAAAGTCCTAGGGATATGTAATACAATAACTCAAAAGTCCTAGGGATATTTAATACAATAACTCAAAAGTCCTAGGGATATTTAATACAATAACTCAAAGTCCTAGGGATATTTAATACAATAACTCAAAAGTCCTAGGGATATTTAATACAATAACTCAAAAGTCCTTGGTATATTTAATACAATAACTCAAAAGTTCTTGGTATATTTAATACAATAACTCAAAAGTCCTTGGGATATTTAATACAATAACTCAAAAGTCCTTAAAAGTCTTTGGATATTTAATACAATGACTCAAAAGTCCTTTGGATATTTAATACAATAACTCAAAAGTCCTTCGGATATTTAATACAATAACTCAAAAGTCCTAGGGATATTTAATACAATAACTCAAAAGTCCTAGGGATATTTACTACAATAACTCAAAAGTCCTAGGGATATTTAATACAATAACTCAAAAGTCCTTGGGATATTTAATACAATAACTCAAAAGTCCTTGGGATATTTAATACAATAACTCAAAAGTCCTAGGGATATTTAATACAATAATCTAAAAATGTCCTTGGATATTTAATACAATAACTCAAAAGTCCTTGGGATATTTAATACAATAACTCAAAAGTCCTTAGGATATTTAATACAATGACTCAAAAGTCCTTTCGATATTTAATACAATAACTCAAAGTCCTAGGGATATTTAATACAATAACTGAAAAGTCCTAGGGATATTTAATACAATAACTCAAAAGTCCTAGGGATATTTAATACAATAACTCAAAAGTCCTAGGGATATTTAATACAATAACTCAAAGTCCTAGGGATATTTAATACAATAACTCAAAAGTCCTAGGGATATTTAATACAATAACTCATAAGTCCTGGGGATATTTAATAAAATAACTCAAAAGTCCTGGGATATTTAATACAATAACTCAAAAGTCCTAGGGATATTTAATACAATAACTCAAAAGTCCTAGGGATATTTAATACAATAACTCAAAAGTCCTAGGGATATTTAATACAATAACTCAAAAGTCCTAGGGATATTTAATACAATAACTCAAAAGTCCTAGGATATTTAATACAATAACTCAAAAGTCCTAGGGATATTTAATACAATAACTCATAAGTCCTGGGGATATTTAATAAAATAACTCAAAAGTCCTGGGGATATTTAATACAATAACTCAAAAGTCCTAGGGATATTTAATACAATAACTCAAAAGTCCTAGGGATATTTAATACAATAACTCAAAAGTCCTAGGGATATTTAATACAATAACTCAAAAGTCCTAGGGATATTTAATACAATAACTCAAAAGTCCTAGGGATATTTAATACAATAACTCAAAAGTCCTTGGGATATTTAATACAATATCTCAAAAGTCCTTGGGATATTTAATACAATAACTCAAAAGTCCTTAAGATATTTAATACAATAACTCAAAAGTCCTTGGGATATTTAATACAATAACTCAAATTTCCTTGGGATATTTAATACAATAACTCAAAAGTCCTGGGGATATTTAATACAATAACTCAAAAGTCCTAGGGATATTTAATACAATAACTCAAAAGTCCTAGGGATATTTAATACAATAACTCAAAAGTCCTAGGGATATTTAATACATAACTCAAAAGTCCTTGGATATTTAATACAATAACTCAAATGTTCTAGGGATATTTAATACAATAACTCAAAAGTCCTAGGGATATTTAATACAATAACTCAAAAGTCCTAGGGATATTTAATACAATAACTCAAAAGTCCTAGGGATATTTAATACAATAACTCAAAAGTCCTAGGATATTTAATACAATAACTCAAAAGTCCTTGGGATATTTAATACAATAACTCAGAAGTCCTTGGGATATTTAATACAATAACTCAAAAGTCCTTGGGATATTTAATACAATAACTCAAAAGTCCTTGGGATATTTAATACAATAACTCAAAAGTCCTTGGGATATTTAATACAATAACTCTTTTCAAAGTCTCTGGGGATTGGAATAGGATCATCTTTATCAAACGAGTTTTGGAATATTAAATACAATAACACTTTTCAAATGAGTTCTGGAATAGATTGCACAATAACTATTTTCAAAAGTCTCCGGGATTTGGAATAATGTTATCTTTTCAAAGAGTTCTGAAATATTTAATACAATAACTCTTTTCAGAAGTCTCCGGAATTTGAAACCAAGTTTATCTTTTCAAACAGTTCTGAAATATGTTACACAATAACTCTTTTCACAGGTCTCCGGAATTTGGAACCAAGTTTATCTTTTCAAACAGTTCTGGAATATGTTACACAATAACTCTTTCAGAAGTCCTGGGAGTTTGGAATAAGATTATCTTTTCAAAAGACTCTGTAGATATTCAATACAATAACGTTTTTCAGAAGTCTCCGGGATTTGAATCGAAACATCTTTATCAAAAGAGTTCTGGAATATTTAATACAAAAACTCGTTTCAGAAGTCTCCGGAATTTGGAAATGAATTATCTTTCCTAGGAGTTCTGGAATAGATTGCACAATAACTATTTTCAAAAGTCTCCGGGATTTAGAAGAAGATTATCTTTTTTTTTTTTTGAAACATTTAATACAATAACTCTTTACAAAGTCTCCGGGATTTGTTACACAATAACTTTTCAAAGAGTTATGGAATTAATTGCACACTAACTCTTTTTACAAGTTCTGGAAGTTTGGAATAAGAATATCGTTCCTGGGAGTTCTGGAATAGATTACACAATAACTCTTTTCAGAAGTCTCCGGGATTTAGAATAGGATTATCTTTATCAACAGAGTTCTGGAATATTTAATACAATAACTCTTTTCAAAAGTCTCTGGGATTTGGAACAAGATTATCTTTATCAGAAGGGTTCTTAAATATTTGATACAATAACTCTTTTCAAAAGTCTCCGGGATTCAGAATAAAATTATCTTTTTTTCAAAAGTCTCCGGGATTTGGAACCAAGATTATCTTTCCTGGGAGCTCTGGAATAGATTGCACAATAACTCTTTTCAAAAGTCTCCGGGATTTGGAACTAAATTATCTTTCCAGTTCTGGAATAGATTACACAATAACTATTTTCAAAGTCTAGAATAAGATTATCTTTTTGGCAGCTTGGAGATATTTAATACAATAACTATTTTCAAAGGTGCTGGAAGTTTGGAGATACAATAACTCTTTTCAAAAGTCTACATGATTTGGAATATGATTATCTTTATCAAAAGAGTTCTGGAATATTTAATACAATAACTCTTTTCGGGGAGTTCTGGAATAGATTGCACAATAACTCTTTTCAGAAGTCTCCGGGATTTGGAACTAAGATTATCTTTTCGGGGAGTTCTGGAATAGATTGCACAATAATTATTTTCAAAAAGTCCCGGGAGTTTGTAAATATTCAATACGATGACTCTTTTCAGAAAGTCCTGGGAGTTTGGAATAAGATTATCTTTCCGGGAGTTCTGGAATAGATTACACAATAACTATTTTCAAAAGTCCTGGGAGTTTGGAATAAGATTATCTTTCCCGGGAGTTCTGTAATAGATTACACAATAACTATTTTCAAAAGTCTGGGAGTTTGGAATAAGATTATCTTTCCCGGGAGTTCTGGAATATTTAATAACTCTTTAAAAGTCTCTGGGATTTGGAATATGATTATCCCTGTCAAAAGAGATTAGATCATGGCGGGGATTTCTTTATTTACACTGTCCTGTTTTAATGGATGACAGTAGGGTAAGTGTGAGGTTTGGTGCACCCTAGAACCGCTTTAAACCCCCAGTGGCATACTTTGCCACTGACCGTTCCAAGGCGGTAGCCCTATTGTAAACCATTTTGTGTTTGTGATGTCGTTTGCTTTTATTATTACTTTTGCCTTCTTGTTTGTTTGTTTGCATGTTTGGTTCTGTTTTTTGTGATTGACTGTCCTCCTTGAATGCTACTTTCTCTGCCCGATCTTTTTATATTTCTTTGGAATATATCGCACAACAACTTTTTCAAAGAGTTCTGGAATATTTAATACAATAACTCTTTTAAAAGTCTTCGCGATTTGGAATAAGATTATCTTTCCTGGGAGTTCTGAAATAACTCTTTTTAAAAATCTACGGGATTTGGAACAAGATTATCTTTCCTTGTAGTTCTGGAATAGATTGCATAATTCTCGGAGTTTGGAACAAGATTATCTTTCCCGAGAGTTCTGGAATATTTAATACAATAACTCTTTTTAAAAGTATTCGGGATTTGGAATAAGATTATCTTTCCTGGGAGTTCTGAAATAACTCTTTTTAAAAGTCTACGGGATTTAGAACAAGATTATATTTATCAGAAGAGTTCTGGAATATTTAATACAATAACTCTTTTAAAAGTCTCCGGGATTTGGAATCAAAATATCTTTCCTGGGAGTTCTGGAATAGATTGCACAATAACGTTTTTCAGAAGTTTCCGGGATATTCAAGACATGCAAGCGCAGGGTCAAGTAGAATATGAAGTAGTCCGTGATGATTTTATAGACACCACAAAAAGTCAAATTAATAAACGAAAACGATTACTTTTGAAATGGATTATTATCTTATAAAACTTGATGAAAACTGGAAAAAACTTCTCGATTCAAAATGCGAAATATGCGCGTGCAGGAAAATCAAATATTCTATCATGGAGCGTGATATGCATGTGATGACGAGGATTATTGTCCTGTTCCTTCCGACTCTGTTTGATTGCAATAAATCTTCTTTACCTCTTATTTTGAAACCTGGTTTTCACTCGGCTGGAAGCGTAGACCTGTTTAGATTGAATAAAGTAACACGCATATTATCAATTATTTGTGAGTAGTATAGAAACTGGGGGTTCTGGCGGAGATCACCCTTCGGGGTTTGCAAAACGAGTTTTAAATTTGTTGGTGGGGCTTGACAGCACAGTGTCACCCCGTCTTGAAACTGATAGTTGTTTTCGATCCGTTTTTTTAGTTTGTTTTGCATTCCAAAACACGCAAATTTGCCGACTTTTCATGGAGGGGACCCTAAGGAAAACTGTTTTCCTGGTGATTTTAGCTTGTTTTGCATGCCGCAACACGCATGAAGGGACACCAAAGGATGAATTGCGCCAGAACCCCCAGTTTCTATACTACTAGGAATGAGACATTGGAATGCAACTTTATGGGTAGGTAGCTTATATGGAATGGAAGCTTTGGATTGCATATGCAAAACTACCCTCTTCAAAAAATAATTCGCATAGAACTGTCCACATGTATAACGGTTACGTTATATCTTTCCTTGTTATCGCTATTTTGTCCGTCGTCAGACTTCGTACGTCGCTGTTGTCTTCCGTCGTCATCGTAAACTTTTAAACAACATCTCTGAAACCATTGGGGGAAATTTCATAACACTTCACAGGAACGATTTCTGGGTGGTTATCTCTCAATGCTATTCAAAATCTGGCAATCAACCCAGAACTCGGGTTGTCATGCCAACAGAACTTAACAATAGAAAAATCGATCACCCCTGATTATTTCAAAGGCAAAATATATGACGCATTCCTTTCAAAGCTACTCTGTCCAATATCAATTGATATAACACGAAATATCTAAGCATATCTACATTATATAACAAGAAAAGATATAACGTAAACGTTATACATGTGAATTTGTCACAATCTTCCCAGTCGGAACATAAAACATAGCATATTAGTATAAACTCTATTCATTTCACATCGATTTCGAAACAAGCTGCACAACTTATGAAGGTCCGTCTCGATGGTAAGGACGAGAGCATTAACGTGTTGTTGATGCGGGAGAAAACTGAGAACTAGAGAAAAACCCACGTCTACGAGAGAATGACCTCCTTAAGGACGACAGCATTAACGTGTTGTTGATGCGGGAGAAAACTGAGAACTAGAGAAAAACCCACGTCTACGAGAGAATGACCTCCTTAAGGACGACAGCATTAACGTGTTGTTTATGCGGGAGAAAACCGGAGAACTAGAGAAAAACCCACGTCTACGAGAGAATGACCTCCGTAACCTCTCACAACGCCTAGACGGGGTTGCATTGGTAAGAATCGAGTAATGTACCGACTGACATAAACCAACACCCTGAGCAGACGCAACACCTTCGTCGTAACCTTCATTTATTTGCATACGATATGTTTGTAGACGTTTGATGTATAAATAACTAAATGTTTATTTTTTGCAGAATAACAAGAAATCATGCAAAGTGTTTGAAGCATAAAATATATAACACAAATCGACTCTTTGAAAGCTGCAAAGCACTTGACCGTGATGTGTATATCGTTTGGTATCTGACGGACATGCAGTCGCTGGGAGGTTTTATAAAACAAGATGATATTCCTTATTAGGTCTGTTTGTGTTTGACAAAACTAGCTATCAATTCATAGAGATCATTAAACATCATAATAACGACAATATAATATAAAGCTGTACAATGTTGTTTTTATTGTCACCCCTTGTTGCATTTTATCTTATAAGTGTTGTTTGTTTTGTAAGCGTGTGTGTGTTGACTGTGTTAGTTATGTGACTGCTACACATTCTGACTGACGACCGTTACCATAAACTTCGAAAAAAACTTGGTAACACTTTTCTTTATCGAACCCTGATATACTTTTAAAATATAAAAGTAATTTAAAAACTCTTCTACGACTACGACTATCACAACCTGACCTTATTAATGGCATGATTTACAAACTTCCTAAGATCCTTAGTCATGATCACTTTCATACAAAAGTATTCATGAATCATTTTGCATCGCATTGCGTGTTTATTGGTGGACCCATTTAAAGTTTGCCACTATTCTTTCCCTTTGATTGTGCGATAACCGGCCAGAGAGTGGACCCTATGCTGACGTCTACCTTAATCCTGATGGGACCGTAACTTTTGACGTTTGCCTACACTATTGTCTTGTCTTACCATTAATGGTTCATTTTCTCGTTGTTCTGGCTTCTGTCTAGCCCTTTAATACTTGCTTTGTGGAATTCCTTTTGATGGGATGTAGTAAACCTGTCTTCGCCACCCTTTCTGTTGTTTTTTGTCACTTTCATTGTATTTTCAAGTCCTTGTTTGAAGTACAGTGCGGACCTACGATGCCATTGCGTTCGGATGCTTTGGTTTCTATAGGACCCTATTTCTCATTTTTTCTAGGCTTTTTCTATATTTTATATACATAAACATCTTTGTGTTATACTTATATTGCCTATAAATGCTGCCTGGTTTGATTAACGAATATATCCTGGCGGAAATTTCTTTATTTACACTGTCGCGTGTTAATGGGATGACAATATGGTGAGGTTTGTTACACCCTAAAACCTGGTTTAAACAACCAGCGGCCTTTCTGAGACTGACCATTCTAAGGCAGTAGCCCTATTATCAAACCTTTGATGTTTTAGTGTCTCATTTTTCCTTTTCCCTGTAATTGTCGTTGTTTCTGTATTAGTGTTTTATAGTTGACTATGTTCTGTGACTACTGTATTTCCTTTTCGAGTTTTATATCTACTTTTAGACCTCATTTTATCTCAAATACGGATGTACAGTTTTGCTAATAATCAGATCACACGAGTTGGTGAAACACATTCATGAACTGAAATGAGAAAACTAGTCCTATAGAAACCAAGACATAAAAACACAATAAGGGTGTTATCTTTTTCTGACGAATTTCCTGATCTATTTTATAAACTGGTCAGGAAATCCGTCAGATACCATTAATTTCCGAAGTTTATACTCCATAGAATCAATTAGATACAAAAAAAACGAACAGGAACAGTAGTTTTAAGGACGACAGTCAACCACAAACAAACAGAGAAAAAAAGAACACATCTAAGGATGAATAAAAGGCCAAATAAGACATCACAAACACAAAAGGGTTGACCCATTTAAGGTTTGCCTCTATACTTTCCTCTTTGATGTATTGTTAACAATGCAGGTTGTGATATACCTAGGTTTTTGTATACGCCGTACGACATGGGGAAGAAATATACTCCATGTCCACCGCCATATGCATGCCATCTTCGGGATGGTTGCAATTTTGTACTATTGATTTTATTGAATATCTCGCTTTGATTGAGTTCTGCTCAACCCGGGGCTAGAGGGCGTGAGCACGCCCCTACATAGCACACCGGGTCATGAGCAGAACTCAATCAAACGCGAGACTGCAATATTTGGTATATGTCGTGTTCGGCCGTTTCCAAAGGTGCACTCTCATACTCGTTCAGGAATATCTACATAGTTCGTGAATAACATCGCTACATGCTCTAGCAAAATGAATTAGATGGGAGATATAAACCCCGTATGATATAGCACGAGGTACATCCTCATATAAATGTGGGTAGTTAACGATGTGAAAGTTAGTCATCCCTCAAACAGTACTTAAAATGTCACATGACATTACCATGCCTAAAAATAAAACAAAAAATGTAGTTTCAAGTGTGGGCTTTTAAAAAAGTAGGAGAAATAAGAAAAAACTGTTTTAATATTGTTGAACACATATCACAGTTTCTTCTGTTTACTATGTATGTCACATCGCCATGGCATTTTATTTGTCACATGCTCGAATTAAAAAAAGCTTTAAGGACTTATATTAACAGAAGGCAAACATGTTTACACATAGGAATTATTTTGTATTATTTGTAAAAAAAACGGTTTAAAACAGCAAACTTTATATAATTTATATAGAATTTCAACATAACTACATAATCACATTAGTGTAAGGTTTCAAGAAATCTGGGTTTTATAAGCTAATCTAAACCTCGGATAGTTACTTTAATTTGAACAGTAGTATAACTTAGTAACTGAGTATGCATCAATTTAAACATTAAAACAATATAACAAACTGTAAAGGTTCAAACAGCTATATAAAATAACACTCACAATATTCTATATTGATTAGAATAGAGTGTGTCAGACTTAACGTCACCCAGAGAAAAAGTTTGTTAGATAACTATTAGGCAATTCGTGAAAATAAAACATGGACATCATAAATCATTCAAGCAAAAGAAAAGAAGCTTTATTTAGCTTTTATATAACCCATAAGCTTTAAGAATACCCATAATCGTCAGAGCGAATTTTACCAATGTGAAATATTTTCGACACATGCGGCAAATTACCACCAGTTTATGCTACATGAACGTACAAATGCTCTAGGCTTGTAATATAAAATAAGGAAAGAATACCAAGTGCTTGAACTTTAACGATCTAATAGTAGATGTAAAAGTCGGACATAAAATATAGAACCGCAATCAATCAAAAACACGCAACGAAACGAAGAACAATTAGTAACCCAAGGACAAATAAGACACGTTTTAACTGTCTTCACCAACACAGTCATGTTGGCAATATGGCTACGCCTTCTTGATTTACATCTCTCTATTGAAAATGGTGAAATAATTAGTAAAACCCATGACTAGAGAGATGATTTTAATTTTGATATTGTTAATTATCCCCATTTTGATGGAGATTTTCCCCGAGGTACTTCTTATGGGGTCTATCTATCTCAATTTATTCGTTTCACTAGAACTGTAGTCATGTCGAGGACTTAATATTCGTAATATTTGTGCAAATAATAAGCTACTTCAGCAGGGCTACCGTTACCGTAAACGTCGAAAAACCTTTGAAAATTGTATTATCGTAAATATAGATATAAAAATCGAACAGGAAAAGCAGCATTCAAGGACGACAGTCAATCACAAACACACACAGAAACAAAGAACGAATTTGAAGATGAATAAAAGGCCAAATAAGATTCAAGCTAACCAGTAGGCCTTATTGCAAACTGACCGTTCCAAGTCGGTAAACCTGTCTTCACCACCCTTTCTGTTGTTTTTTGTCTCTTTCATTGTATTATGAATTCCTTGTTTGCAGTACAGTGCGGACCTACGATGCCATTTCGATCGGACGCTGTGGTTTCTATAGGACCTTATATCTCATTTTCTCAAACACAAAAAGGTTGACAATACGGCTACCGCCTTGGAACGGTCAGTGGCAAAAAAGGCCACTGAGAGTTTGGGTCCGCATGTTCGTAACAACACCATTTTGGATTGGGCGATTACACGCGATAGTTGAAGGTAATCTATACTGAGGACCTTTCGAAAACAGATGCCGAATACGTTGATCAACAATATCAAAATTACCATGTGTAGACATGACCTGCTAGAGCATAGCAAAATGTTGATGTATTACATTCACATTCCTTAGGAGTTTTATTTACTATATCAAGGTCAGAAACTATTTTGTTGTAGTTGAAAATAATAATTCTAATAGGCGTTTTACACTTATAACAAATTACAAGACTTTCTGAATTTTTGAAATATTAAGCGATATAATCAACTACATTATTAAAACTACTAGCATGTCATTGAAATCAATACCTTTATTAAGATATAGTATTTTTAGAAGATGTCTGACGTGATCAAACTCCTTGTCAATACGTAACCCTGATCTACTTTTAAAATATAAAAGTAATTTAAGAACTCTTCTGCGACAAGGTCTATCAAGGTGATGTGATTTACAAACCTCGTAAAATCCTCGGTCATAATCACTTTTATACAATACTGATATAAAAATCGAAGAGGAAAATCAGCATTCAAGGACGACAGTCAACCACAAACACACATTGAATCAAAGAACAAATTTAAAGATGAATAAAAGGCCAAATGAGACATCACAAACACAAAAGGCTTTATTAAAATTGTTAAAAAGTTTATCAAAAGAGTTTATGACCCTATCATTTTGCAATATACAGAATATTTAATGGTTGATCCATTTACAGTTCGCCACTATGCTTTCCTCTTTGACTTTGCGATGACCGGACAGATTGTGAACCCTATGATGATGCAAAAGCACTCGTGATTTCATTACTCGAATCCGAACTCCTAACTGTATTTTATTCACCGATAAAACACAGCTACGTATTTATTATTTCTTAAATATATAGATTAATAGATGCTATTATTAGCTCACAGACGTGCATGTATATATGACCTAACCCTTTTATGTTTGTGATATCTTATTTGGCCTTTTATCCATCTTTAAATGTGTTCTTTGTTTCTGTATGGCATAACCCATAAAACATGGAGTGGTCTGCCTCTACCAAAAATATATGCAACCATCCAGACTCGGCTGGAGTTTTAAAGGGGCTTGCCTGAATAATTGATCAATAGAAAGTTTTGAGAGGAGGTACCACAACAGATGCAGATCCAAGATATTGGTTTGAATACTGGTGGGTGGGATGGGCGGGGGGGGGGGGGGGGGGGGGAAGCGAAGGATCCTTCGAAATAAAATGTTTTTCTACATGACGTTTAGTGAATTCTGTTGTATATTTCCAGAATAATTTCATGTTATAACCAATGATGACTGACAGTAGAAATGGCGAGCCCCATGTAATCCGGCATGCCTACTTGTAGGATATTAGAGGGTGGGGGCGCCGGATCCGCCCTATCCCTGAATCCGCCTTATTATATGATAAATACACTTTTATCCCCTATGTCTTACTTTAAAATTGCCGCCGTAGCGGGGATAGTTAAGACGATGCATCTAAAACATTTTCGCCTCTTACTCCTGCGAGTATTTGTATTTGTTATTTTAGATGGTCTAAATGTAATGAATGAAACTAAAATTACCCCTTACTTACAAGAATATTCACTGCGAGACAGCAATGACATATTTAAAGGGACAAACGGCACATTTGCTTCTGTCGCGGCACTATTCTAGTTTTTTTACACCTTGAATAAGGCAAATAAATTGCTTTACATATTCCTAACTGTTGATAATATTGCACCAACAAAAGTATTTAAATCTATGGTATTACTGTAACTCAAATTGTACTACATTTTATTTCAATATCTGACTTTAAATACAAAACCCTGTTTTTTTTTTATTGCCTTGAATGCTAACTAGAACAATTGAATTTATCAGTTAACCCTAACTTTGAAATGAATGAGGCCGCCACTATTGAAGGTTAGTTTTTTTTTGTACTAAATATGTTAATATGTTATACATGAGCGCTCATTTATTAAAGAATTGTTTCGCGTTTTTCGAAATTAATGCGCTTTTACACGTCTTTTGCGCTTTTACATGTCGGTATTAAATGGAAAAATCCACCAAACACACTTTTGACAAATTTACCATAAACACTAACACGATTCATCGATTAAGTCATTTACTACCGACAACATCGAATAAACAGCGAAAAAATGCGAATTAGTTCTTGTATTTACATTATTTTCCCGTTGCTATAATAGTATCAGCAAAAATTCTAATAATAACAAAATGTAAAGGAGAAACCACTACTGTCAGTGTCTGTTCATGCAGTGGAATGTCCAGTTTTTTTAAGACACAACGGATGCAAGAGCAGTGCGTGCAAGCAGTGCGTACAGTTCTTTCACCTCCTTGAAAAAGGAAGTATATTCGAGATTAAACGCTATAGTGTTTCAAAGGAAAGTATCGATTGAATGCAAAAAAATATTAAATTAATCAAACCAATTTGCAAATAAGGTATGAAGCGAATATCAACAGATTTGTTTGAAAGAGATTTCATGTTGAGTCTTTTACCAGATACCCAGGCAGATATTATTAAAGCCTTCAATGATACCTCTTGGTATCTGGATGACATATTGAACATTGACAACCCTTTCTTTCCAACTATGGTTAATACTATGTATCCTAAAGAACTTCAGCTTAATAAAGCTAATATATCTTATAATAACGCTTCTTTTCTTGATTTAGATCTCTCGATTGAAAATGGTGAAATAATTAGCAAACTCTATGACAAGAGAGATGATTTTAATTTTGACATTGTTAATTACCCCCACTTGGATGGGGATGTCCCCCGAGCAACTTCTTATGGGGTGTATGTGTCTCAACTGATTCGTTTTTCAAGAGCTTGTACTCGAGTTGAGGACTTTAATATTTGTAATCTTTGTATAACTTAAAAGCTTCTCAATCAGGGTTACCGTTAACATAAACTTCGTAAAACCCTTGCAAAATTGTATGATCGTATCCCTGATCTTCTTTCCAAATATAAAAGTACGTTAAGGACGCTTCTGCGACAAGGACTATCACAACCTGACTTCTATGGTGATGTGATTTATAAACTTCGTAAGATTCTTGGTCATGATCACTTTCATACTATCTTTGTTAAATTAGTTAAAAAGTTTATCAAAAGAGGTTATGACTCTATCATTTTGCAACGTACTGCATGCTTGGTGGTGGTCTCTTTTACAGTTCGCCACTATGCTTTCCTCTTTAATTATACGATGACCGGACAGGCTGTGCCCTATGATGACGCTTATCAAAAGCCCATTAGGACGGTGGCGTTTGATGTTTGTCTATGATCTTCCTTGTCGTGCCCTTAATGGTTTATTTTCTTGTTGCTCTGGATTCTGCCAAGTCATTGAGTACCTTCATTGTGGCTTTCTAGGCTATTGTTTGTTTGTATTATATTTACGCGAGCATATTTGTGTTTGACTTTTATTGCCTATTGATGCTGCCTTGTTTGTTAGAGATTATATCGTGGCTGGGATTTCTTTATTTGCACTGTCCTGTTTTAATGGGATGACAGTAGGGTAAGTGTGAGGTTTGGTGCACACTAGAATCGGTTCCCCAGTGGCCTACTTTGCCACTGACCGTTCGAAGGCGGTAGCCCTATTGTAAACCCTTTTGTGTTTGTGATGTCGTTTGCTTTTATTATTAATTTTCGCTTCTTGTTTGTCCGTTTGTGTTTGTATTTCTGTATTTTGTGGTTTAATGAATGCTGTCCGATATTTTTATATTTCTTTATTAGGTGATGTATTGCTATGTAAACCATCTCATCAGATCATGTATGCCAACTAGTTAGATAAATTATAAATACTTATGGTTTCCTTTATAGTTGAATGGTGGTTGACGTTATTTTCAGCACATTTGAGGCTACATATGACATAGTGTAAATAATACATTTCATTAGCCTATATATAGTGATGCGCAAACGCTTGGTATTCAAGGAGTATTGCATGTTGAGAAAACCCCTCTGTTTTAGTCAGTATTTCTTATCGTAATCTTTACTGAAATCGTTAATACCGTAGTATAAGCCTAGTAGCGAGTCACTAAAGTTGAGGACCCGAAAACGAGGTAACTAAAACTGCGGTAGGGTAGGCTATCTGTGCTATTTATAGTGCATTTAATTTAGTTGTTGAGGGATAACTAAAAGTGCGGTATGGACATGCTGTGTATTAAATTGCGATGTGTCATCTGAGTTATTGAGAGTATATCGTTGTATGTTGTGATTTGGAAACATAGTGTTTAGCATCTAGTTGTTAATGAGGAATTGTAAGTTAACCTTGATTAATGTTTTATAGCTTATCACTTACTGATAATCCTGTTAATGTCAGCTGTTACCGTTTTTTAACATCTCTAAAAGTTTAACTTCTTGTCTTACTGCCGTTAAAGATCACCATGTTAAACAATATTGTGCTAAAACTTATGATTCTCAGGGATTAATTTATTTTGACACACACACAAGCCCGGCTTCCTTATTCCAATATTAAATTATATTCATGAGGATTCTTAAGTGATAAAATATCTTTTTTTTATTTCAAGTAAGACTTTTTTTCTTTAAACAATTCAAAAATTCTGATTTCAATCTTTATAGAATTTACCTGTTCATATTTAAAATATTTAAGTTGGCATTGCGTCCGTATAGTATTTATTTTTTGTAACAAGATGATTCAGTCATTATCGCAACAAATTAATGAATTATGACTAAGTTTCTTTATTTGCCAAACAAAGGGTTCCTCCATTTGTATTGACATGCCCATTGTAAAATAGATTCCTCCGTTCCTACCCATATGTACCTTTTAGTATACATGTAGCATTGTTCTTCTGTGTACATTTCAACTCAAAAATATGCCCTTTGCCAAACTTAATTAAAAGTAAAGCATAATCTATTGAGTTATGAATAATTAAACTATGTCCTGATTTGTTTGTCCTTTAAGTCCAAATAATGCGTTAAAAAGTACAAAGAAACAACTACAAAAAAACTCATTGTTATTAACGTCCTCTGGCATAGAATTGAAAAGAGCAGTAATAGTGTACACAAATTAAAGGAATAGACAAACGCCCGCCCATGCCCTCTCGACCGCCTGCCCGGACTTCCGTCTGTCTGTCCTTCCATCCGTCCGGCCATGTGTGTGTGTGTGTGTGTGTGTGTGTGTGTGTGTGCGTGCTTGTGTGTAATATGCACCGACCTATCACCCCAATTTAAGTGGTTTATTGTTTAATTGTAAATAAGTTTGCTTGTAGATAAAACTGTATTACAATACGAGGACCTACCTTTAACGTGAAGTACTATGTGTAAGATTAAAGCACAACTAGCGTGTATGTCCTAATAATAAAATAACCTCAACGTTACGAATCTCACATTGTTTTGTGGTTAATATTATTATAGATCCAGGATTTTTTTTTTTTTATAAAGTATGATGTAATAAACATTAATAATCTGGTTTATTGAAATACACGGAAAAGTTATATATTTAAAGAAATTTTTGACATAATTGTGTTTATAGATAAAGATAATAAGGTATGTTTCTCTGTAACAGTTTAAATATTTTAAACAAGAGGAAAACCATTTGAATTATATTTCAAAGACGTTAATTTATAATTAAAATAAATATGCGTATGAACACAATATATTTACCGTATCATGATATAAACAGTATACGAAAGAAATATTTCATATATTTTATGAATATAAAAAAACAATATGAAAGGGGAAATTTGGAAATCACCGAAAACGATAAATATCAAAGATATTGCAGTCTCGGAATGTTTTTTAAATTGGATTTCACAATGAATTTTAAAATAATGATCTTATCTAAACGAGCATGAGAGTGGACCTTTGGAAATGGCCGAACACGTTATTGCAGTCTCGGTTTAATTGAGACTGTTTATGAACGTTTGATACCGTTCACGCCCCCTAGCTCCGGGTAGAGCAGAGCTCAATATTCATAAAAGCAATAGTGCAGAATTTTAACCATCCCGAAGATGGCATGCATATGGCTGTGGATATTGCTCTTTAACCCTAACCCTGATTTTCTTTTAAAATATTAAAGTAATTTAATAACTCTTCTGCGACAAGGCTAGAGGGCATAACGGTGGCAAGCCTTTTCCACTACCGTTCAAGAACTCTTAATCAAATCGAGACTGCAATATTTTTTGTATTTATCGTGTTCGATAATTTCCAAATTTCTCTTTTCTTACTTTTTTACTTATATTGAAAAAATATCTTCA
Source organism: Cyrtodaria siliqua (assembly GCA_037043455.1). Classification (NCBI taxonomy): domain Eukaryota; kingdom Metazoa; phylum Mollusca; class Bivalvia; order Adapedonta; family Hiatellidae; genus Cyrtodaria; species Cyrtodaria siliqua. Next base: position 21,629 of record JAWPHD010010521.1, read on the forward strand.
AGGTTACTTGAAAAATCACGATTCTTAAAAAAATATTTTGGATTCCTATAAATAGTAACATTACGATTTTCAAAGCTGGCTTTGTTTCTTAAATGACCTAAACTACCTCTGCGGAAAAGTTGACACTTTTGTCCTATTTGTCCAGATACATTCGAAAAATATACATAATTCGCGCCTAGCTATTTCATACCCCTTTTAAGTATATTTTTTAAGTATAAAGTTGTTTTATGGGTGAATTGTAAGCGCTTATTTACCTGTTGACATTCGGATTCCGTCTGCTAATACGCTACACCCCTATGATTCGTACCAAAGAGAGCGAGCCTTTCTGAATACCTATTGAGACCTGAGTCAAAGTTTACGTTTGTCAAAATTAGAATGGATCGGAAAGTAATTTGAAAACCAACCGTTCCAAGGCGATAGCCCTATTGTCAACCCTTTTGTGTTTGTGATGCCATATATGGCTTTTTATTCATCTTTTAAACAGTGTTCTTTGTTTCTGTGTGTGTTTGTGGTTGACCGTCGTCCTTGAGTTCGATTTTTATATCTATATTTACGGATGTGCGCGATGCAGATTAGCTTTCTATGTTATTTGTTGTATTTATATATACACGATAATCTTTGTGGTTTGTTCTCTTGTTGCTCTGGTATCTGCCAAGTCATTGAGTACATTCTTTGTGGCTTTCTAGGCTATTGTTTTTTGTATTTATATATACGAGAGCATCTTTGTGTTTTACTGATATTGCCTATTAATGCTGCTTTGCTGGTTAGAGAATAGTTCATTTCGTGGATTTCTTTATTTCAGTGTCCCGTTTTATTCGGATGACATTAGGGTAAGTGTGAGGTTTGATGCACCCTAGAACCTGGTTTAAACCCCTCAGCGGCCTTTGTTGCCACTGACCGTTCCAAGGCGATAGCCCTATTGTCAATCGCTTTTGTGTTTGTGACGTCATATTCCCTATTGACATTGTCATTGATATTTGTCGTTTTGCCTGTTCTTGGGTTTAATGTGTTCTCTGAAAGCTGTATTTCCTGTTCGACTTTTATACTGATTTTTGATACAAATTGCCATTACATTTCAGACTGACTTAAAATTTAAATCACTTATTACTGTATTAGATTGCAGTTTACAACAGAAGTGCACGACTTACTTTGGTAAACTCATTCACTGACGAGTCTGAAGAAAGTAAAAATGCCGCCACAGTGGAATCAAAGAAATGGTGTACTCTACCATGTGAGCTTCTTTTCATTTTAATCTTCCATGTTTTTGGCAATTACCGGTATATACACTCATACAGCCTATTATTAATAAATAAGTCCTTAAGCCGTTAAATCAATGCTGTATGTATCGAAAGTCCTGACCTCAATACAGTGTGAATAAAATATAGGTTAAGAAAGAGGACATTAAGTCGCCCGGGAATGTTTCATTCACTTGAAATACTAAACCAAAAACACGCAATAAAACAAATAACATTTAAATGAACAAAAATCAAAATGAATTAAAACACACCGTATACAAAACAGTGCTGGCATAAAAGGTTCCGCAATGGAAACAGTAAGAGGGAAACATGGCGCTGGGGTTTATAACAGGTTTAAGGGTGCACCCAACCTCAAGCTTACCCTAGGGTCAATCCAATGCTGTCGTCCTGTCTCTTCCGGTCATCCTCACCTATAACTAATCACTGCTAGATGTATAGTTTTATTACATTGAACACATCCAATCCTTTTTCACATTTTGTATTATGTATATTTTCACTGATTGTATAGATATTGGAAATAAAATAAGTTTAAACCAATCCAAGTAACGGGCAAGTGTAAATGAAGGAATACATGCCGGATAGTATACTCTAATAGTTCAGGTTGCATTATGATTATATATGGTTCTCACCATGCATCAATATGATATATAAGACAAGGGAATTAACTCAGTTTTACGGGGTTTATATTTCCCAGCTCATTCGTTTTCTTAAAGCTTGTAATGAGGTTATAGACTTCAATGATCGAAATCAAGTTATTACAAGTCAAAAAGTTTATCAAAAGAGGTTATGACCCTATCATTTTGCAACGTACTGCATGCTTGGTGGTGGACCCTTTTACAGTTCGCCACTATGATTTCCTCTTTAATTGTACGATGACCGGACAGGCTGTGAACCCTATGATGACGCCTACCTAAAGCCCAATGGGACGGTGGCGTTTGATGTTTGTCTATGATCTTTCTTGTTTTTGCCCTTAATGGTTTATTCTCTTGTTGCTCTGGCTTCTGCCAATTCATTGAGTACCTTCATTGTGGCTTTCTAGGCTATATTTTTTTTGTATTATATTTACACGAGCATATTTGTGTTTTACTTATATTGCCTATTTATTATTGATGCTGCCTTGTTGGTTAGAGATTAGATCATGGCGGGGATTTCTTTATTTACACTGTCCTGTTTTAATGGGATGACAGTAGGGTAATTGTGAGGTTTGGTTCACTTTTAAACCGGTTTAAAGCCCCAGTGGCTTTCGTTGCCACTGACCGTTCCAAGGCGGAAGCCCTATTGTCAACCATTTTGTGATTGTGATGTCGTTTGCATTTTTTATTACTTTTGCCTTCTTGATTGTCTGTTTGCATATTTGATTTTTGTGTTTTGTGGTTGACTGTCGTCCTTGTATGCTGCTTTCCTTGTCCGATTTTTTATCTTTCTTCAGCAGGGTCTTCGTCATGACAAACTACTTAGATCTTTCTCAAAATTCTACCGCCGCAACGAAAATCTACTGGAGAAGTACAACACCAATCTTAAAACACTTCAGCGACTAGGAATATCACAACACTTCTATTTATGGAGATGTGAGAAACTTCGGAAGTTAAAGGGATCTGGCGGATTTCCTGACCACGTTACAAAATTAATCAGGAAGTTCGTCGGAAAAGGGTACTAGTATTACAAAGAAATTTTTTCTTCGATTTTTAGCATTACAACGGACTGCATGTTTAATGATTGACCCTTCTACAGTCAGTCACTACGCTTCACTACGCTTCTATACGCTTCTATACGCTTCACTACGCTTCACTTTTCCCTTGTTCGATGACTGGACAACCTGTTGGGACTCTATGATAGGTGCATGATCTTTCGTGCCTCGGGTTTACTGGTCGTACTCGAGACTTGTTTTACATTTGGCTGCAACTGCCGTGGTTGTTCATTTCAATACGGGATACATCCTGAGATATTTCTTATTTTGTATTTTATAAAGCTTTACAACAACATCTTAGTGTTTCTTCTGTTATTTTCTCTGGATGTGGACTTTCTTGATAGAGAAATCCGTTTGCTGGGATGTAGTTTTGTTTACACTGTTTTGTCTATTTGGGCAGGATAATAGCCTCTAGCATCACCTGTTTTGAGGAAATATAATATAAAGTCTCCTTTCAGAAATCGTTTAATTCATTCAAGACGCAGGGTGTTTCCCTCTAATAATAAATGCAATGCTAAGAGGTGCAGTTGTTGCAATTATTGATATTGCAAGTCCACCATTAAATCAGCTGTTAATGGTAGAATGTTTAATATATGTCTAGCTTCAAATGTTGATTGACGTACATCTCACGTCATTTATGTTTTGACTTGAAATGCACAAAGTTGCGGTATACAATATGTTGGAATATTATGTGGAATTAAGTATGCAGTATATACAATATATAGTGGAAATTCCCGAGTTGCGTTTCTTTTCCGCTCGGTATATTTATGTTTCGCTACTCATTGAAATAAATATTTTGTGTTTTTCTTATGTTTTTTTTTACTCATTTAATTGCATAAATTACGCAGATACGCAGCTTATCTAGAGCTGTGTCGATGACACAGACACGTTTGATGTTTCAATATATTATGTAAGCAATTTCTGAGATATAAGCTTACATACTCAATGTTAATCAACTTTTTTCAAGGGACTGCAGGAGATCCAAACACAAGTTAAATTTTATAATGCATTTCAGTTGCATATGTAATCTACATATACACTAAACTTGGCCCAATTATTATTGAATATGTATGGTGAGATATTACCTGAAACGAGTTTAATTTGGCAAACGACGACGAGCTAGATCACATGTGCGATCAGGACTATACAAAATAATATTAAAGGGACACACGGCAATCTCGAAGTTTTGATCGAACATTAAAATTAGCATCTCGATGTATTAATCTGATAATCTGACCGTATATAATATTTATAATGTCAACGGTTGGAACCCAATATCGTAATAACATATTATGTGAAGGTATAAATCGACTGGCGTTTAGTCAGTATTGCTCATGTGGTTTGACGTTGTACTGTACAGAGAAGTATCGTATTTTTTATCAGTTTATTGAAAGACTTAATGATTTAATTTGGTGAGTAAATATTGACTGTGCTTGAATAATACAGCCGGATGTGGCGTATTGACATCAGGGGCGTAGCTGACCTGATATGCATATATAGGCCCGATAAACTAGAAGGAGGGTTGGATGCGGGGCGGGGCGGTGCGGGCCCGGGGGGATGTTGCCCCTTCGTTTTTATTTGAAACCTGACGGATTTCAAATCGAACGTGCTATCAACTAGACCACACTAGCCCTCTTAAGTTTATGTCTTCTACTAAGTTTGTCAAATGGTAACCCTGGGGTCAAATTTGGCCCCGCCCAAGGTGTCACAGTTTTACATAGGCTTATATAGGAACAAACTCTTCTTCTCTGAAACTATAAGAGTCACAGATTTAATATTTTGCATTTACTATAAGCGTATGGTCCTCTAACCAATCCTGTTTAAATGCTTTGGGCACGCCTCCCCCGCCCTCCCCCACCCCCTCTACCCTAACGAGGTCACATGTTTTACATATACTTAGATTATCAGCAGATAATGAACACGACACAATAATGCAATATTACGTTTATTAGCAAACTAACTTAAAAGCACGAATATGATATTTTCACATCTGTTGCTGGACACTGCAAATGTTTCCATGAATGGTAATTGATCCTTACTATCACAATGACAGGGGACAGCGCCTATTCAATTTGGAGTAAATTAATAAATGGGGCTCTACCTAAACATGTTATTTTAATATATTAAAGTGACTGGAGGCCATCTGGAAAAAGCATAGGCAAAAATACACATACGACTAAAACCATGTGATTCAGTTTTATATTCAATGGACATAATTAATTATTTAGGAAATATTTATATTTTGGTCAATTCTTACAAATATAGCTTTCTCATGTGGCCCCTCCCCCCACAACCCCCGCTTTTTTCTCCATTTTCCATCCGATCTTTACCCCACAGCCCTACCCACCCCAAACCCGATTTTCTATACAGGTTTCTGTGTTATGTTTGTTTATCAATTTTACACCTATAGCCATGTTGCGTCCCAGCCCCACCCCCATATGAACGGGCGGGCACTTGGGTAGGACCACCGACGTTCCGCAAGCCTGCTGGATAGCTTCCTCACACAGAGATTCCTAGGCCCCGGCGGGATCGAACCTACTGCAAGTGATTTCAAGTCAGAGACTCTAACCAACCACTCTTCACGGACGCCCCGCATAAATTATAAAAAGGCGCACATAATTAAATTCCAGTTGGTAGCAGTACGTTGTAAAGAAAATCCTCCCGTTTTTGACGTTTTGAACAGTGAGGTCTAAATCAGCTTTATGCACACTATAAAAAAGTCATACATTTATACAAAATTTCTATGGAATTTTATTAGAACAAAACACATTTCATATCGATTCATAAACGTATACCGAAAATGGAATTCACCATTTACTATGTCCATACATGAGGGAGAGGCCAAATTCACGCTTCACTGTGCACTATATACTGCATATGGAATCCCGAATTAGGTCAAACATCATCACAGTATTAGAATGTTCTAATGATTTCCATACACAGTAATAATTATCTGAATTTATTTATTCATGAATAATAACGCTCTATGAAAATAGCAGACTCTGTTTTATTGAGTCTGTTAATGCGAGGTAATGTAGATATACAAATTGAACAGGAAAAGTAGCATTCAAGGACGACAGTCAACCACAGACACACAACGAAACAACGAAAACTATATATAAAGATATATAAAAGGAAAGATAAGACATCACAAACACACAAGGGTTGACAATAGGGCTAACGCCTTGGAACAGTCAGTGGCAAAAAAGGCCGCTGGGGATTTAAACCAGGTTCTAGGGTGCACCAAACCTCACTCTTACCGTATTGTCATCCCCATAAACGGGACAGTGTAATTAAAGAAATCCCCGCCAGGTTATAATCTCTAACAAACAAGACAGCATTACTAGGCATTATAAGTAAAATAAGTAAAATATATAAATGTTCATGTAAGTAAGTACTCAATGACTTGACAGAAGCCAGATCAACAAGAGAACAAACCGTTAAGAGTACGACAAGACACGATTAAAGACAAACATCAAACGCTACCGTCCTATACGAATTCTGATAAAAATCATCATAGGGCCCACACTCTGTCCGGTCATCTCACAATCAAAGAGTAAAGCAAAGTGGTGAACTGTAAATGGGTCAACCACTAAACATGCAGTACGTTGCAAAATGATAGGGTCATAACCTCTTTTGATAAACTTTGTAACAAGTTTAATATAGATTGTATGAAAGTGACCAAGGATCTTTCGAAATTTGTAAATCACATCACCATAGAAGTCAGGTTCTCACGCCTCCTAGCACCGGCCTAAGCGATATCCTACTTTAAAGCTACAAAGATTGGACTCGTGATCCCAAAGGACCAAAGAAATAGCACTACTGACTTGTAGTCGGGGCGATTATTTACGGCCGCCACACAGCACTAAATAAACGCTAGTGTGAATGTCAATACATATTGAATAGGGAATCCCTTGGAAGCAACAAACACAAACAAGAGATACAATAGCAGACTCGGTTTTAGTGAGCCTGTTCATGAGAGGTAATGAAAAGTGCAACACCTTTCATACCTCCTAGAACCGACTTAAGCGATATTCTACTTTAAATAGTGTGAATGGCAATAAATACTGAAAAGGGGATCCCTTGGAAGCAACAAACACATAAAGAGATAAACGTAGCAGACTCGGTTTTATTGAGTCTATTCATGAGTGTAAAGTGTAACACCTCTCACCCCTCCCAGCACCGGCTCTAATATGTTGACAGAACACGAATCTCAATAATAGGGACCCATTTATGAAAAGAAAACTCACATTGCATTTATATAAAATACAGACACAGACTGTTATTCATCGAGTATTGTAGAGCATTAGGAACCAACGAACGGCGATAGAAATGCAATAATTAAAATTAATTGTTACAATTTTTTTTAAAATTCAAACCCAGGTTCAATTTAGCAGTTTGCATACGCCCGTATGGTCGTATTATGTCGTGATATTGTCCGTCTGTCTGTCCGTCGGTGTGATAAAGGCCAATAACACTCTGGCGCATATTTTTGAATTATTCCCCTTTAAAAAAGGTTTAACCGGGAACTTAACCTTGCCTTTTGCGCGTGATAGTGGCTAATAACTTTCAAAGTATTAGGTCTACAACAATGACACTTTGCACACATCTTCAGCAAAATCCATTTAATACTTCTGATAAAGGTCCATAACTCTCTGGTTTACAGCTTTGTATTATTTCCCTTTGAAGTAAGTTTTAACATGGAACTTAGCATTGCATTTTACAATAGATTGTGGCTAATAACCTTCAAAGAATTAGGTCTACAACAATGAAATTTGCACACAACTTAGTATGCTGATAAAGAAAGGATCATAACTCTCGGGTGCATTTTTTGATTTAAACTTGAATTTAACCTTGCCTTTTACAATAATAACTTTCATAGTAATTGGTTTGCAAAATGATACTTATTTTTATTATTTCCTCCTGAAATGGGTTTAACCTGGAACTTAATTTTGCCAATAAGTTTCAAAGTATTATGTCAACAATAGTGAAATTTTGCACACATTTTCAACACCTTTCAAAAGCCCAGAACTCTTATTCATATTTATTTGAATTATTTTCCATTTTCAAGGGTGTTTTTAAATTGAATAGGATTTTATAGTCGCACCAAAAGCCAAAGTCATATGGCGACTTTCTACTTCTATTGATAGAGGAAGACCTCAAAGTGCCTCTCCGGGCAATTTTCGTGCACGAGCGGGCACCTGGATAGAACCTCCGAAGTTCCGCTACCAGGCTGGATAGCTTCCTCACATAAAGATTCCTGATTCCATAAGGACTCTAACCCACAGCGGTGAGGGTAAGTGATTTCAAGTCAGATGTTCTAACCACTAGGCATCGGAGCTCTTTTAAAAAGATTTGAACCGGAACTTAACCTTGCCGATAACTTTTAAAGTATAACGTGCACTGAACATTTGTATACATCTTTAACATGATCCAATGAAAAACACATACCTCTGTTAATAATAATAATGGAATGTGTGCTTCAAAGGACAAATTACTGTTATTTAAGTGGCCAAATACCATTTATTGTTCCAACATTCTGCCGGTGCAAATTATAACATGACATCGGCAACGTGGTGTGGTTATCACTTCCTCTTTCATCTCGCTTGCTGTCCTCTCTTTGTCTTTATGTTAGACTTTAAGAGGTCATTACAGTATATGGCGTAGTATATTTAACTGTGTTTCATTAATTTTAAATTGTGTTCTAAATCCTGTAATTTTGCATAAGGGAAAAAAAACAACAATACTGAATAGTCATCATGTAAAATAAACTTTTTATTAGATAACTCAATGTAATAAATAACATACTTGTTATCAAATCGCCTTGGTAGATTTTATATTCTAGCACTGGTAACTCTTTATTCAAGGGAAGTAACTGTTCCTACCTAATACGTGATTCAATGTTCAAGCTGCCCTTTTTGATGTTTTTAATTATAGAAAATACTGTCTAACTCCCGACATCCGTAAGCGTTTAAATGAACATGTGTTTCTCATTTTATGAATCGAAGAGTGATGCACTTGGGTCAGTGACGATTTTCGGCGGGAGAATTGACAGGATGCTATTACTGGAAACAGGGCTCGTTTTATAAATATCATAATTAATTTTCGCCATTTAAAATGTCGAAATATCAACAAGTGAATTGAGTTGGGTTTTAAGGCGCACCACCACATGTAAGGTTGTATGGCGCCTAACAGGAATGAACATGCCAGGCTCATCCTCCACTTACATCAAAATAAAATATGTGAATGGGCCTAGAACCTGCAGTTGAGGAAACTTAGCTCTAGAAAAATACAATTATAGTAACTTTTATGTTTAAATAATGCACGAGAGGTAGGTATTTCAGTAAGAATTTCGATTTGTCTGGCATAGCCTAACATAAGTATGGTATTAGATAGGGTGACATTGCATGCGCAAGGCTATCGTGTCAGAATGATGCAATAGTGTCAAACGAAAATCCAGATGTCGATTTATCGGACATAGCCTAACATAATGCTAATCATAATAAATAAATATTAATATATAATAATATATAAACCTTATCCTGTCTTACTGGAGTAGCTTCATTAAACAATTTGCCACTAGTTTCAGATCATGCCAAAAAGAGTATCGAAAAGTCCGTATGGTCGTGGGAGAGGGACAAAATAAATGCAAGACAGAATGGTTCTGAAGTTAATGGTTTTAACGGCACTTTAGCATTTATGACCAAGTAACATTGGTCCCGTGGCATTACTGGGAACATTGGACATAATACTGCATTTAAACGGTTGCAAATCAATTCCATAGCTTTAGAGTTTCAAAGTTGGAGGGAATTTTGTTAAATTTATTGCCCCTTGTTATAAAATCTTCAACCGTTTTAGAATGGAAGCTCTGATAACGGAGGAATAAAGATAGTATTTGAATAAATTGGTATTTGGAGGTAAGAAGGAAAACATGATTGCTCATGTCCTACGTTAACATTTAGTGAATTATACATAAAACTTGGCATAACATATTTTATAGTAGTAATCAATATCATAGAGAGCAAAAGTGCTTTATATATTGCGCTTTAATATCTTTATTTGCTTTACCTTCAGAGGGATACATTACTGGGTCAAACATGTTTTTGTTTAGGTAAATTTGCAAGGTGTTTTTCATTTTAGCAATTTATTTCAGTAAACAGTTTTGCCGAAAATACAGTTTAAGAGCCCATAATTTATGTAAAGCCACTCAATTTACAACGGGGTTTCGTCGTATCTTCAGAGTTGGTGGGAAAATGTTTAATCGTGTGATGCTGAACATGCTTTAGAGATTCACCAAGGATCAGAATTTGCAAAGAAATATAAAAAGATCGGACAGGGAAAGTAGCATTCAAGGAGGACAGTCAATCACAAAACACGGAAACAAACATGCAAACAGACAAACAAGAAGGCAAAAGTAATAATAAAAGCAAACGACATCACAAACACAAAAGGGTTGACAAAAGGGCTACCGCCTTGGAACGGTCAGTGACAAAGTAGGCCACTGGGGGTTTAAATCGGTTCTAGGGTCCACCAAACCTCACACTTACCCTACTGTCATCCCATTAAAACAGGACAGTGTAAACAAAGAAGAAATCCCCGACATGATCTAATCTCTAACCAGCAAGGCAGCATCAACAGGCAATATATGTAAAACACAAACATGCTCGTGTAAATATAATACAAAAAAAACAATAGCCTAGAAAGCCACAATGAAGGTACTCAGTGACTTGGCAGAAGCCAGAGCAACAAGAGAATAAACTATTAAGGGCACGACAAGAAAGATCATAGACAAACATCAAACGCAAGTCGAAGACGCAGTCTGCGGATGTTTCACCTAACTAGAAATGCAGTTTGTGGCTAAAGGTCTCACTACACACTTAGCTCCCTTGCGTGTGACATGATTCTTACACCAAAAAAAGTAGGGGTGTGTTCTTCGGTTTGAGATATTTTAATAATTGCCCATGGATATTTTCTTTTTCTTGTTGCAGGTCAGAAAACAATAGTGTGAGATTGATTGAACAGCGATTAGACGACACTGACAGCAAAATGTGACACATTTGTGGGTGCTCAAAATGCGTATGAATTTAGGTGCAAACTGTTTAGTGAAAGCCGAAAAGAGTACCGTGCCTGACACCAATCGCAATAAAAAAGAAAGAAAATGGGCTATGTACCAGATTTTGTGGATTTTTATGAGCAGCAGTAAATGTTTTCTCCCAAAAAAATACTTTTAGACTGTAAATGCTTGATTCAGAATGGACAATTGGACTTTACTGCCTATGGCTAACACAGTAAAATCTAAGTGTATAGTGAGACATTGAAGAAACAGTCGGTCAGACGCTTTCAGTACAGCTTTCATTGATACAGATCAATCTTTCTGAGTTTCATGTTTTCAACTGTGTGAAAAATTAAATTGAACATTTTATGAGGAATTGCAATGCACTTCAGTTGGATTTGGCCATAAATTAGTGATTTTGCACATGAAAATGAACCATACTTTGATCAACATGGATTATTTTTTGTGTATGCTGTTTGTAGTGAACTCCCAAATCACTTTCGTAATGTCGATATGGATTCCAGGCGATGAAACATCCTGATGAAATGCAATATAAATATTTTCAGTGCATATGTCACTGCATACACATCTACATGCAGTATCAACTATTCCGCGAAAGATGGATATTCGATCGTATTTGCCAAAAGAAGTTTATGCTTGCGAGTCGATAAATTGTTTCTGGAAGTTTAGTTCTCGTCTCGGTTGGGTTTAAATGGATACAATGTACTGACACTATTCCAGGGACATGTTCACGGAAAGCAGCTTCATATGACCTCTAACAGGTATGTGTTTGTATAGCAAATTATTTATTTCAGCTATTAACAATACTGGAAACCCACCCCACCCACTTATGCAGTGCAACAAATTTCAAAATCGCTGTTCGGTGCGTCTCATTTGTCGAGAATGTTCATCAGATATGTTTATTAACTTAGTCGCTCTTCCTTGTTTGCTTTGAAGTTGTCTGACTGACAACTTTTTTCGAACCGCTGTGTCTTTTGGGAAGATTTGTCGTTTGCAGTTGCACATTTGTCGAGACACGAAATTGTTTCATGCTTGGTGTTAGCTGAATGAGACGTTCCAGATTTTAGCGTATTCATCTTATTTCTTGTATTCCATTTGTACGCAGGCAATTTGTTCCCTCGTGATATTTTTTCATGCGCATTTCATACAAATTTCGCGTAATGTCAAATAAAAGAACGTGCAATATATTGTGTGTCTGTTGATATATAGGGAAAGCAATTCCAGACAAAAATTTAATGTCTTGTTACATGCTTTATGGTGTCTTTTTACGTAAATTGAAAAATGTTGTTAAAGGTGTTTTCGGTTCTGAATTCTGATTATACATTTTATTTTGCACTGTTTAAATAAAAAAATGTACGCGAATTTCATGTGTTCATTGAAATTCAAGTGAATTTCGCGTCATAATAAAATATTAAATTCTGGTTCTATCATTATTCACGATAAAGATTGCATGTGTCGCATTGATATTTTTTATCGCAGATCTGTACTAAATTTATTTTTTACATGTAGTGTAGTGCTGCATTATGTATAGTATTATGCTGCAATCTCTTTCGCTCTGATCCGAATGGATTTCATTAAATGTTCACTGCTTCGAGTAAGTGTACAGTGTCGTCTGGAGAAACACCGCAGTCGGTCGCAGGCAGTTGATCACTGATTTTCATTTGGAAAATGTTTTGTGACTGACTGACTGACTGGCTGGCTGACACTGACTGACAGCTAGGAGGTTTTCAAATAGTAATAGTGACATTATTACCAAATTGTAATCATGTGCTATAAAGTAAAGGCCATTTTATCTTTTTATACAGGAAGCTGGAAGAAGATGCCAATTTGAGAGTTAAAGGGAGGGCTTGTTTTATTGGAGCCATACCTGTGATGACATCAACTTGAATGGCCTTTTATGACATTGTAGGACAGGTAATATAATAAACTATTTTTGACTAGAAAGCTACTTCTGTTTCAGAAAACGTCATTTAATAAAAACAATTAAATAAATCATATGTGGGCTTAGGTGAACAATTAATAAATTAAGAAACACTGCCTGAAAGACAAACATTACATTCATTTTAGATTATATACATATCCAACACAAATCCTACAGAATTTAAGAACACAATCTCTTACAATACAAAAGTTACTGAATATTTTCTACTCTTGATACAGATTAAAATTCCTGATTTCTTCGCTCCATGAATATGGTGCGAAGCAAACAGATACATGTTGAATTTTGAGCCGTTAACTCATGCAATCTATGACAAAAGTATCTATAAATTATGTTGTTTGTTAGATAGTCATATTTTGTTGTTGCGGTTATGATTTTGAAGACATGCACACACATGAGCCCCTCTTGAAAGTCTCACTACACACTTAGCTCCCTTGCATGTGACTGTAGGATTATTCTTACACCATAAAAAGTAGGAGTGGATATTTTCTTTTATTGTTGCAGGTGAGAAAACAATAGTGTGAGATTGGAGGAACAGGGATTAGACGACACTGACAGCAAAATGTGACACATTTGTGGGAGCTCAAAATGCAGTTTGAATTTAGGTGCAAACTGTTTAGTGAAAGCCAAAAAGAGTACCGTGCCTGACACCACTCGCATTAAAAAAAAACCCAAAGTGGGCTATGTACCAGATTTTGTGGATTTTTATGAGCAGCAGTAACTGTATTTTCCCAAAATAATACTTTTAGACTGTAAATGCTTGATTCAGAATGGACAATTGGACTTTACTGCCTATGGCCAACACAGTAAAATCGAAGTGTATAGTGAGACCTAAATGAACAGATGTCACAACGCTAAGGGAATAGGGCTCATTTCTAAACACATTATTATGGCTTATAATTCAATTATAAACTACAGGAACAACAACAGATAACAAAAACAAAGAACATACATTCTTTCGATTCACTTTAGAGAAATACGCACTTTCTACAGTGGGGTTCGGCAACTGGCCTAGAATTAAAGTGAACCATATTCTTAGTGCGCGTAGTGTGGTACTATTGTCTGGTTAGTTGCATGCCAAATATGTTTGGCATTTTACACCACTTTTTGTTGTTGCAATTATTACAAACCGGTATAACAAATTGTCACCTTTTACAATGAATATACTACCCGTTATAGTATTTTACACCAGAAGTCTGAAAGCGTGTGAAAATGTTGATGAGCATGTGTTTGCAGGTCTATTTTATTGTTCTTTTGTCAAATTGATGATAGATATATGTCAACAGTTTGTTTTGCTTATTACATACTGCTGTGTCTGCTGCTGCTATAACAGTTGTTTCTCGTCTAGCGGTCAGCTTTACACATTTATTCTTTTGCGTACAATGTTTTCATTCAGTGGCTGTTGTTTGGTGACTGATGCTGTTTTAATTATAATTTGATCTCTGTGTTAAAGGTTATTTTATTCCATGCCTTGCACTTCAGTTTGTGTCACCATCACGCATGTGCCCCTTTAGATGGTGCTCTTGTTAATATTTTTTAGAAATGTCTTATATTCTATTGATAAACTTTTGAAACCTGGCTTTATTAAACTGTTCTAAACCGGGGAAACATACAAACAAGTATGTAGAAAGCAAAAAATAAATAAACCTACTTAGAAAGAAAGCCAGATTGCTTATAGCTATAAATCAGTTTTGCCTTATACAGGTGAATATTGCGGGCTGGTCCGACATGGATGGTCCGCTGTATTTACAATTTATGGACGAGGATTCATACATGGAGGATGAAGGGAAACATTATTGTATATTATTGACGAGGAGAAAGATGGAACTAGCTTTGACGTCAGACAAACAGTTCTAAAGACAAAAGACGAAGGTAAATACACCACCAATAATTTACATAACGCCAGTACTCCAATATCTGTTGTTGATGTCGAATATAGATATAAAAATCGAACAGGAAAAGTAGCATTCAAGGACGACAGTCAACCACAAACACACACCGAAAACACAGAAGTATATTGCCAAATGTTACATTTTAATACTGTACAGAGCCCCAGATAATTTTGGACCCAAGGAGTGACCATCTCTTAAATTTAAACCTGAGGGGTTCAATCTTATTTTCACTAGAACTCTGAGGTAATCACAGAATATGTATTCCACCACACTCAGTTTTAAAACTGCCATGTCAGACTGTTAAATGGCTGCTATGGAGGACATAAAAGCACATTATTATATATCATAAAATATAAGCGTTTTCCTGTGGCCTAGAATCAGTAACTTGTGTTAAAAAGTTTAGACCATTCTGATTGGAAATATTGGAAAGTCAACTGTGCAATTAATAATTATTACTATTACTATTTATATCATATTGCAACAAAATAATTAAAAAGATAACAGTTTTAAATATTTGTTTAACATTTGGTGTGAATATGCCTATTATCAAAATACAGGCCGAGTTCAATCATGGTCTTTTATTATATACAGTCAAAATTCGTTAAGGCAAAATAAAATTATACCAGTGTTTACTGTAACATTGCTGAAAAAAATACCGTAGGGATTTTATTTTATTTTATTTTTTGACGAAGTTACATTTAAGGTGGCGATGGGCTTTGATTAATAGGAAAATGTGATATTTTAAAAAATACAACAGACAACAATATGAAATTGTGTATGTTTTATTGTTTCCCAAATGGCCTGGTAAACAACTGGCTCTTTTCCCAAACATTTGCAATTATTACAAGGTCAGAAAGAGGGTCAGCTCCAACAGCAATGAGTACACGAGTCGGCTGGGATCAGTCCAGCTCCATATGTAGCACTACGGGGTCGTATGCTATGCTTGGTACATTTAATAACAAGGTCCTGACTTCGCGTTGTGATTTCCATAATTTATTGGTACATATAAAACAGTCCGAATAATTACACATTCATAATCCTGTTATATATATAAACATATCCGTTTAGTATAGTGGTTTTTAGTACGTCCATTTGTTAACTACTTACTAGTCCCTATTATTAAATGTCTTAGGTTCACAAAGTATAATAGTATTTAGAAACTTTCAAATGTTCAAATCTTCTTATTAGTATGTAACGATGACTGCACTAATATACTGGTTTACATAGTATAGTTTAACTTATCCCACACCTTTCCTTAGACTGCGGGAATCCATCTTACAAGATAGACTGACTCTCCACTCTTTAACCACCGGCCTCAGACACTGTGCTCTCTCTCCGTGCGCTCAGTGTTATACTTACTGCTTTTCGGCAGTTAGTCATGCCTCACATATGGACATCGACCTGTGTAGCTACATGTTAACGCCATGGTGATTACCTCATTGTATGCATACATTACCCACAAGACCTTTCAGCGAATGGTCTCCACTAATATGGCAATACCTCAATTCCCAGAATTCATAGTTTAGAACAGGTAAACAATAACAGCTGTTCAGATGATTAACCAACAACTAACGGACAGTATTAGGAAACTCCCATTGCATGATCAGTTATAAGAGGGGTGTATTTTAACTCTAATTGTGTTACATTTATAAACTGTTATTAGGTTAAGTACAATGGCAAGGCTGTAGTGTTACACATACAGTGTGATCTCCAGTGGGGCTGTTATGAGTGACTTGACTTCCATACTCTTCCTGAATATATCACCGTCAGGAAGGATGGGAGACCCACAAATTCTGTGGATGACCTAACCAAGAGCAGTTCTTGCCTCCCAGACTGCTGAATAAATATTCAAAGTTATAATGTCAAATGAAGATTGACCATTTGAATAGTTTTGTAAAAGTGTTGACTTACATGTATTACTTCTCTAACATCAGAAAGTAGTAAATATTTATAAATTTCTCATGCTAGTTATTATGAGGTTGAGTTAATTATTATGGAACGGCATACTTCTTCAAGAAGTTATAATGCAGAAGTAGTCGATGCCAATGCTTAGTGCTGAGAAGCAAGTAAACATATGCACATTAATATTAATATTTTAGAAACAAACTTACGACAGATGGCCTGAAACTCCGGGCATTTACCGACCTGTCTGTGGTACTTGTCAAACAATTCAACAATCGATTCTTTATGGGGAGTGCGCTTCCATGTGCTGACATTTTCGAAACTGTACAGCCAATACAGCTGTCTAAACCGCACCGCGAAATTGAAAATTGCACCGTGATCGCTTGAACATTATTATTTATTCAACTTTTTTTTTTCAATTTTTTTTTTTCAATTTCTTTTTTTCAATAAAATAAAAAGGAGTCGGGAGTGTTTTCAGTGGGTCGGTCGGGTTACAGTAAACTCACGCCGATTTTTAGCTCTACTATCAAAGCTGATGACGAATTGTCCGTGGTCTGTCGTCCGTCCGTCCGTTGTCCGTTAATTGTTGCCTCGTTAAGACGATAGGGACTTCATTTTTCATCTGATCTTTACCAAACTGTACCAGGTTGTAAATATCAATATAAACTCGGACTAGTTTGAAACCAGCCATATCGGAATAGTAACGCTGGAGTAATGACCCTTGAGTAAATTAAAAATGCTATATTTTGCATTGTTAAGATGACAGGTCCTTCGATTTTCATCCGATGTTTACCAAATTTTATCAGATTGGCAAAAAATATCACTGGGGATTAAATCAGGTGCTAGGTTGCACCAAACCTCACACTTACCCTTTTGTCATCCCAATAAAACAGGAAAATGTAAACAAAGAAATTCCCGCCATGAACTATTCTCCAACCAACAAGGTAGTATCAAAGGAAGTACATCAGGATTGGTTTTTGTTTTAGAATTGTCAAATACGTTAGTTATGTATTTAATTGATTAAAATAAACTATATGAGCCATAAACCATCAAACGAAATAGCACTGACCTTACAAAATAAAACAGAAGAAGTATTTCCTGACTATAGTTACGTGCCAGGGATAGGTATTTTAATCTTGGCGGTAAAATATATCTCAGTGTATTGCAAATCGAGCGTCTTGTGTAGCTATCGATTATTTGCTCCGCGCGATGGCTATTTATAACTTTGGGGTTTCCTTAACACGACGTATTGTAATTTATAATTATTGATTATTGTGCTTTATTATAGGAAACTGTTAGTATATCTTCGAAACATTCTACGTATTAAATTGGTAATTGAATATATCTTTTTTTTTTTAAATAAATTTAGCCACACAATCTGATATACTCCCTTTAATAGGCAATATAAGTAAAACACAAATATGCTCTTGTATATATGAATACAAAAACAATAGCCTAGTATTTATTTTATAAAAGTAGGTATAAAAGTCGAACAGGAAATACAGTATACACACTAAAAAACTGATTTTAAATCAGTTATAATTTCGTCTCTTCTTATGTATGTGCATCAAATTGGTATTTAAAATCCATGTTGCCTAAAACGCGTGGGGTAATTTTTTATTTCGATACTCGGTTAACTCGATATATAAACGCCGGTCCAACCAAAAAATATCGAGATAACGACTTTTGACTGTTTATCATATTGCAAATAAGGTTTCCAAAAAATATCGAGTTAACGACTTTTGACTGTTTATCATAGTGCAAATAAGGTTTCCGCTCATTCAAAAGTACATTTTATTAACATTTGGTGTGAATATGTTTAGAGTCAATACAGACCCAGTTCTATCATAGTCGCTTTCCTGAAAATATTGGCCGAGTCATGGGCCCTTAATACTTTAATGATTAACATTTGGTGTAAATATGTTTAGTATCAAAATACAGGCCGATGTTCGATCATGGTCAATTTCATGAAAATATTGGCTGAGTTATGGGCCTTTTAAGAGACACATTTGATAAAAGTCTCATGGCCTCAAGTTAGTTTTTCTTACCAGGTGCTTTATACCCCTTATCAGATAGACACCATTAGAAACGGATAAAAATAAAGTTGTCAATGTACACTATTTTGTATGTATTCACCATTTGAATTTGGTTATTATTGCAGAGATGCCTGGGTCCTAGGACAGTATGCATTACAAATGGTCTCATGGCTGGGAAAAATATATGCCACCTTTAACACAACTGATCTCGAATCGCTAGAAACGTTTTACAACAAGAACCCAACATCATATGCTCTACCTATTTGGATGCAAGAATGTAAGAATGGAAATATAGTAATAACGAAACGTTTGGTATAAAACCAAGCAACATCTACAAGAGATCAAAGTATGCCTTTCGTGAAATTACAGCATTTTCGGTGCGTACCAGATAACGGATTGCCATCAGGTGATTCGGAAATGAAAAATATTAATATTTTATCATCATATAAATCATAGAGATGTATTTGTCTTAATAAGTAACAATGTTATCATTAACAAGTAATCAAAATGAATCAGTTATAATAATATTAAAAATATGTGTGCCTCTTATATTAAAGGGACACACGGCAATCTTGATTTTTTAAAAACTCACGGCGTCCCGTTAGTTTTTCTCTTCACTTGCATTTGTTCAATCATTAATAGTAATTGTTAGAATAGTTCAAAGCAAATTATTTTTACATATTACTAAATTTTTATAATAGTGCATCAATAATATGTTTAAAAATTTGGTGAAATTGGGAAGAACATTGAAATCTCAATTTTTTATTTAATCATATACAAGCAGTTTTAAAGTCAAAATGACGCAGGATAACTAAATTTGGGAGCAAATTTTATTGTTTGAATAAAACTCAAGATTGCCATGTGTCCCTTTAATATATTGATTTTGTTCCCCAGAGGAATAAACACTTAAAAAATAGATCTTATCGAAATTGATAAGTTGATTAGTGAATGCTCTGTGATGTGACTTGTTAATTTGATTTGTACTGATTGATTAGTTAGTTTGTATTGCAGTTTTATTGCGCAGAAAATATAACTTGTATAAAAACACTGTCCGAGAGTTACGTATAACTTTCACAAATATTTGCATCTACTTAGTACAAACCAAGACATGTATCCTTTTATTTGCAAAAGGTTTCACATTATATGTGTATGTTCTTTTGTTTCTTATTTTAGGGTTCAATAATTTGCCATCCTTGTTACATCTTAACAGTAATGTCAGGGTTGAGCAGTGTGTAGACTCTGGTATAAAGCAATTTTAATAACAGTATATTTCTAGAATACTTTTAAGTTGATGTGTGCATGTCAATCAATGGATCTATGTATTTAAATAGTTTTTGACATTCCTTATATCAGTCATGATCCAATTTTAAGCTTGTGCATCTTTGGAATTACCTCCACATTTTGTCGTTTTGTCTACACGGATATCCCGGGATTTATTTAGACATAAAGTATACATTAATTCTGATTCTTAATTCATCATTTATCATGTATGTGTGTTTGTATTTGTTTCTAAAATTTTCATAAAAACATCTCTATCAAGGTGTTGAGAAAATTATAAATGTTTTTAATGGGACACACAGTTTATGGATCCCTTTTTCAGTATTTATTGACATTCACACTAGCGTTCGTTAAGTGCCGTGTGGTGGCCGTAAAATGTCGCCCCGACTACAAACCCGTAGTTTATTACTAACTTAAATATGTTTTGGGTTATAAACTATTGAGTGTGTTCCACTTTATTCAGTTGGTTACAATAATCCTTACATTGTTAGTGTATGAAGGATTAAATTCTCTAGATTGGTATTTTATTTGGTATTTGCGTAGGTTTTAAGTTCTTGGAATCTGGAGCGCTTGTTGATAGCTTTAACCTATCCAAATGTTGCTTATGTACCAATGAAATATCTCTACCTTATATTTACATGTCTTTTATGATGACTGGTTACCGAAATAAGTTCGTCAAAAGACGCAAACACAGGCCATTCTGAATTCTTTTGGAATGGCGACGACGTTATGAGTGAAACCACAGGCGTTACGCTGCGCATGAGCAACCTGTCGGCCGCGACATCATAAACATGCTATGCCAAACTAAAACTATCGATATGTTTTATGAAAGTCACGTGCGTGAGGCAATTGTTTTTATATCGAGGCATGAAGAACAAGAAGTGACGTTAAGTTCATTTGGGACAAGCGTAGCTGAAATGGCAATATTATAAAAATAGAGCTAGTAATACTAAAATAACTATTGGCGCTTGTTTCAGCCAAAGATTTTTCGGCGATAATTTCATTAATATGCCATCAATCCATAAAAGGTACATAACGATCTGTAGATCTTTTTTGGTGGTAATGGAAAATTCATAAGAGCAAGCTTACCCTGGCTGTATATTTACACAGGAATCACGTTTAGAAATCCCCCATTCAGTTTTGACCTCCGAATTTTATAAATAAAACGTCTGCTTGAAGTCGAACAGACGCTTGCATTGATTTGAGACAGTCTATTTTAGCAGTGAAGGGTAAACAGATCGCTGCAGTAATCTAAAGGTGAAGTCTGGTATTATTTCTCGTGGTGCTTAAATTAAAATTTATTAAGCTATCCGTGATGTACAGTTAAGCTTAACACATAATATAATAACAAGTATAAAGTGGGATGGATGTGGGAATTGATTTTAAATTTATTTCTACACTAATTGAAAGTACAATGACGTAGCTAAATAGTAAATACAACCGTTGAATGGATATAGACTTTGATCCTATGCGGCAAAGATACTACAATGTTAATACTATGAAAGAGTTATTTGATACTATAGATTTTAGTCTTGTTTTAGATTTCTTGAAAGAAATCAGACTTTATATAAATCATTATAATATGTTCTTATATATATGTACTTGTTTATACATGTACACCCGTAGACGGGCAATTGTTGATTTACATACATAAAAAGTTTATATTACTACCATATCATCTCTTATTTGTAAATATTTTTATCTTTATATATTTACATTAATTTTAATTACTAATTCAATTACTCATCTTTCCTCAGTTTTTGCTCACAGTATGACAAATGTATGTGTCGACGTACCGTAAAACACTATTAATTCATTCATTCATATATTACATTGTACTTGATGGAATGAGAGTCGAGCGTCAATTGATTTTGAATGGAAACTTTGTTTTCAATACCTTAAGATCAAACTAAATGTGTCATGTGTCTTTCTAATAAATATATATTTATCTTTTTTTTAGAATAACACGACTAGAATTTTATTTAAAAAAATAAAATACCCATGTTTGAGTGGGTTGATGTAGCATACGGCTCATAATTCGAAACTAAAATCCACCAAAGAGTGGGTATTATTGGCAGGTGGCAGTTGTTCTCGATGGTGTACCATAAAAGATAACAACCTCGATATACTTGTGTGTACATGCAATTGTTTGTCAGAAAACTATATATATTGTATTGTGTATGTACATTACGACATAAAAAAGCGTACGGTGAAGCATAACAAAACAAATTTAAAAACAACGATAACTTAGATTATTTTTTTGTAATTTAGCAATTTAGTTTCAACAAATAGAACTATATTTAACAAAAAAGCACACACACACACACACACACACACACACACACACACACACACACACACACGCACGCACGCACAAACGCACACACACGCATGCACATGCACTAGATCACGCTTTTAAAATCACCATTTTAAAAGTTCAAATATATATATACAACAATCACTAATAAAGTATGCTTAGATATACGCATGTACAAGTCTGGTGAGTCGAATGTATATGTGCATTTGTATCACAGAACAAACGTATTGGCACGTTTATATGTGGATATAAATACAAGTAAAGGTAATGATTTCTGGAACAGTAAACGTAATAACAGTAAACAGTATTGCACAGGCATTGGTATTTAAAAATATTGCATAAGACGATAAAGAACAGTATGTCTAAATAGCACACATGATAACACAAGCGATAAATGAAAGTAACAGTTATATGTGATATCATTTGAATTTGAAATGCTTAAGATATAATTAAATCGACTTATAACACTTGTAGCTAAAATAAATATATATACTTATTTTGTTTTAAAAATACATATACAATTTAAACAGGAATACAGGGCGTTTTCATAAGCGGATATATCGTTCAAACCTTCACAGCATGCGTGGTACCAGCAATCACAAAAGTCACAAAAAAATCCATTCGTCTATTTGATTGTCTAGTTTATTATTTTTCCTATTTATTTTATAAATTATTTTGCTAGGAGGAACCTCCTTTACACATTTGTTGCATACCGCATCGTCTGCATCTTCGTTCATTTCTTCCGCATCTTTAATGCAAGAGGCCAGGCGTTGGTTCAATTTCATGCGTTTTATAATCGCCAGATGGTCCCGGATTCGTGCATTTGTCGTAATCGGTCAACACTTCACCAATTTCATCACCAACTGAATCCGCATTAAACATGTCTTCCTCTTCTTCTACCTCTTCTTCGTCGTCTGCCTTATCCTCCTCCTCGTCGTCATCGTCGTCCTCGTCAACAGTGTCGTCCAAACTTATAATTACCTGTACAAAAAATTAAGATGTTTTAATGCCTTATACTAAGAATCTAATTTATTATGTTTACGGAAATATATATTTTAATATAGCAATTTAATAATTTCATTATACAATAAATAAAATAGTTTATAATGTATATACATGTAAACGGAAACGACTTTTTTAAAGGGACTTGCCTCTATAAACGTTTTAAGATTAATCTTTCTTTGATTATTCCGCTATTATATTTTAAACGGACTCACGGAAATCCGGAAGTGTTTATCAAGCATTGAAATATCGTCTTGATGTATTTATCAAATATAATTTTGACTTTGAACCTGCTTGTACATATTTAAATAAAAGCTTGAGGTTTCCTGTTTTCGTTTATTTATACGATAAGTGCTAATATGCTGCTGGTGCAATATAATCAGGAATTATTGATATTCATACAATTTGATTTATCCTGTGCTTATAATTAATAATAAAGATTGAACAAATGCAAGTTATGTAAAACAAACTAACGGGACGCCGCGAGTTTTTAAAAAAAATCAAGATCGCCATGTATCCCTTTAATATAGAAGAGATACGTATAAAGGATGTATATATGCCATATTCAACATCACACTTTTTCTAAAAAGTAACATAAAAGTAGCATTTATTAAAACATGTGTAAATTAGTGAATAATGTGTACGCCGACATTTTTCATGAATTACATGTCGAATGGTTTAAAATACTTGACGTGTACAATATACATGTAACGTATTAACAAACATGTCGTATATTTTCACTAGAATATACATTTCAATAATTTTGCGTCATCCAACTTCTCTTTGCTAGAACAATTTTTTCTTCCCGTGTCGAACTTGTATTCAAAGTCTGGTCAATCACTAAAATGTATTTAACAACTTACCTGCGGCACTTCCTCATACTGCACACCGTCAACGTCCCAAAATTTAGCTTCGACCTTTTCTATAACATGTTTCTCTGCTTGCTCCCAATCTTCTTTAGTTATTCTATCCGTGGCTTCTTAAAAGAGTTTTTCCACGTCTGCTAGCTTAAACGAAGTATTCATTCGTGAAACGTAACCCTTTTCGTTTGCTGAAATTAACAAAATATTTATGCTACATTTCTGCATACATACCATCAGAAATGGAGATGAGGATATGGTTTGTGTTATTGTGTAATATGTTTGATTTTAGACTATTATTTTTAAACTATAAATGAATGTCGATGATGTAACACACAAGTTTGAATTTACTTATCGAGAGGTTGCACATAATTTTAGTGCCTTATTAGACATGATCTGTTCTTTAATAAAAAGAAAGTAAAAAAACCAACACAATGAAAACGATAGACGGACTCGAAACGATGACTTTTAGGTAATTTCTTGGACCACCTACTTAACTGTCACGGCCACTGTACCACACAGCTCTAAAATGTACACTTCCACTAATATTGACTATTTGAAAGAAGCAATGTATTCCTACCTTGGGTAAGCTCGATTGGGTTTAGTTCACAATGACGAACACTGTGTCCATGTTCGGCTGCGATCGTATCAGTTAAAAATTCCTGACTTGGTTTATTCGCAGTCACCATGAGCAAGAGTTCAGCCTGTAACAGAAGAAAAAAATATTTGATTTATCAAGAACATGGCGCATAAATCAAATGACGAGAACTATATGTGTATAATATATACAACCGCGTTACTTTTGTTTCGGTTACATCTGCATCGACCCCTTTTCCTCTTAGCCATTCCGTTATTTCCAGCTTGTTCCTGGGTCTTGTCGGAAAATACGACGCGGGAGTCCAGATGTTGTGATATGGGGCGTTATCCCGTTCGATGACGAAAGGTCCTGGCAACGCATGACATAATGTGTCACTGGAAGAGATAAAGTAAACGCCGTATACTAACTAGTATTGATAAATTAATTTGAAAAGGTCAAGGCAAATTGTTTTCAATTCAGTAAAGCATATTACTTGTTTATGACAACAATAATGTATTTAAATCTACAACTAGAAATATTTAAAACTTCAAATTGTAGTATGGTGTATTACAAAACTGAGGTTCTAATTTTAACAGTTAAGTATTACTTCAAGATTTGTCGTGTGCCCTATAACGTTATAGTGTATCTTTGTCAAATTATGGTCAATTGCAAACTACGGTCTTACCTAAACCATTCAATAAAATGGGTTCCGTTCATCTCGTCGTGATAATCATCACTTTTCATCTTCGATCTGAAGACCATACCAACATCTGGGATTAATCCGGTCTTGCTAGAACCTTTAATTTACAAATATATATTAACAACGTTTTAAAAGGAACGGCTTGCCTGGCCAGGAAAGAAACAGAAACATCACCGATTACACACAAACTGATTTTATATTGGTCAGTCGTTTTCCTGCGCTTAACGTCACTGTATAAAGTAAGTACTATAGACCTCAGTTTAAAGTCTCCTCCGAAAGACTCGTCACCTGTGAACTGCTTTTTTAGAATTTCGAGAATTAATCCAAATACGGTCCTGAAACGCACAATCCATGGATTACTAACCGAGGTCCTTACCATTACACCATGACCCACCTACGCAAACAGTTGAGGTGTACTAGTCTATTCGAAAACTTGCTCAACGAGAAAAAAAATCCTAGCAAAAAAAGCCGGTCGAATACGCGTTTTGCATACAGCGACGGGAACCTTTTATTTCCGGTAACTAGAACTATAAGGCGTCTTCCCTTTCCACTTGTGATGTGCCTGCCACACTGATCACAGTCATTAAACAGCTTGCTTCCCACTCCCTATAAACGGTTGATATAAAACATGGATTTGTTAAACAAGCATTTTGTTTGTTTGTTTATATGGTGTTTTACCTCATTTTCAACACCTGTAGGGTTAAATATAGACTGGTATCAGTCTATAAAACAGTGCTAAGGAAATTCTATAATGATACGTTATAGTTAAAATGCTATAATATTAAGGACTAATGCCAGTTTAGGTTATATATGACGGTCGATTTTCTGTGGTGGATTAAACATGCATCTGCTATAAATGCATATCCACATATAATACAATTTGCCGAGTATTAATGCCAAAAAAAACCACCTATATTTATTTTATGTTTTGTTATTAAGTCTGTGATATCAAGTAGACATTAATACATTAAATTGTGTAATTTGTTTATATTTGTAATTCCGGCTATACTTGAAGACGTTCAGTTGGTTTTGTCAAGTTTGTTTTACTCTAATACGTAACAGAAAGCATGCATGTAGTTCTATATAGTATTACAAACAGTTGTAGGAAAATCATTTAACATAACATAGTTTTGGTAAAAAAATATGGCTCGTTGTGTTGCTCAACCTTACCGACGCATTATGTGTCCATTCTCCTTTGCAGGTATGAGTTGCATTAATCCAAGTTTCATCTAAATACACAATATCGTACTGTTCTTCTCTATACCGTTTTATGTTACATAATGTCAAAAGATGTTATGGATATATTGTTTGCAAAATACAATTACTCGCGTAACAACGTAGTGCAATTATACTTACTGATGCATTAATCTTAGTTTAGAGCTGTTTCAGTTCAGTTATTTTTCAGGAAATAATTAAACAGGAACTGTTAGTCATTAACGTTTAGAAACAAAACGCATCGAAATTAAGTATATAGTTCAATAGCGAATGCAATCTCTTTGTCACATAACTTGCGATGTGCACGTGGGAGTGTTATAAAGTTAGGACATAAATACCATAATACACAAGCGTCATACATATCCAAAGGAGGTTTTTTTTTAACGTTATATACAAATAACTGTCCGTAAATGTTTCAGTGAAACTACCCAAAATATGATCATAGACGTAAATAAGTATGTTGTATAGAAACATTGACTATATGTATAACCTCAAGTTCGTATGACGAGCCTGTACAATGTCTGGAGTCTCCTTCAGAAATCGTTTGCCACCGTCCTTCCTGAATTTAAAGCCTAGTCGATAAAAGTATCTGCGTAGCGTGCTTGGATTTACTTCTAGTCCATCCTGGCCAATCTTCCTCTTAAGGATTGTATGGACACCTGAGACGTTCAAGAATTGTTATGGTAAAACACCGTCACATACGCACACACTGTCACAAAATGTCACGGGTAGAGCGTACTGGTCGCACATAGCTCTTGTAAGTTATCGGTTACACCCAAATCTATTGTTCGAGTTGAAACAATTTCACAATATTCATGATCTATTCATGTAACACGTAAAAGCGTGCACATTTTAAGTGGCCACTAGAGAGGCCGTGTCATAAGTTTAGTTTTGTGCTAATGCATGTAAACGTATAGGTATATTTTCCTTAAACGGCAAAATTGTATAAGGGGCCTCTCGTGTAGATTCAATACTGTAGATTTAGCCACGTTTGTCACGGACGGAACGGGGGAAATAATGATTTGGGCGTAATGTTTGCTATAAAACCCATTGTCTTCTAGCTCTCGCCGGGATGATCGATAGTACATTGTTGGAACAGAGATTGGACGGCAAATTTCATAGGCAACATGTGCCTAAGCCATCCAGGATATAAGACATCCAGGGTTGGAAATAAGCCATCCAGGATATAAGCCATCCAGGGTTGGAGTAAGCCATCTAGGTTTGGATATCCAGGGACACAAGGTGGGCTCGTTACCAATCCTCACTGGAGGAATATCACTCACGATCTCAGTGGAGGTTAACTATCATTGCATCGCGTCATCAACCCTTACAGAAGGCATTTGATGACAATCATTCATTGAATTCGCGCATCATCATCTTCATGAGCTCTCGCGCATCACAGTTATCGCGCTAGATCAACATTGTTATAGATTTAACAACACTTTAGTGTCTTAGACTTTCAGTATTTATAACAATACTAAGAACGTCTTAAACGTTCATTAGAACATTCTTTTCATAGTTCATTTGTGTATTCGCTTGTTTTTTTTAGATAATTGTATATATATTAAACATATTTTAAAAGTTGCATTAAATTTATGTAAATGCATTCACCGTCATTGATTCTTTCCTGAGTTAGCCCAACCACTAAGGTCATCCTGTGACACACACGTTGTTGATTAACAGTAATGTAATGCTTTAACATACATTTGTTCTGGTAATAAAAAAATGCGTTTAAATAAAGTATTGATTATATGACGGCTAGCGTATTAACAAAATGAAGTATATATGTAACAACAGGTTTAATATGTATTTCTAATAAAGCATTTCAATATCGAAGACTCAACACTAAACACTTAATGATCATGTGTGTGCTTTCCAGGTAAGAATTTAACTTACATATTGACGTTTCTGGTACATGTTATGCAACGCTTGCCTTATCATTTGTTTATCGAACCCATCAAACTTCAAAGGCTTTCCGTTTTGGAATTTCCCTTGCCTTATTCGCTCTTCCCTTGATATATTCTTCACAATATCTCCTACTATACATACACAAGATATGTGTTACTTATTATATCTGTAACATCATGAAATTGAAAGGTATACGAATGTTAAAGTGTCACATAATAATGATTTGCTGCAAATTCAACTCAAGTATGGATAATGCGGCAGTGTAATGTCATATAGAAAAATAATTTTCCACTTGGAAAATCACCAGAAAAGGTGGGGTCACAAGACATGCAAGAAGGCTCTTGTTTGTTTACTACACAGATCAAGATCAAGGGTACAGCTGTTTTCATTGATTGACTGTTTTCATTGCTCACAAAGTGTAAGCATAGAGTCGAAATTTCGAAAATGTTCAACAGTGATCCAGTAAAACTTATTAATACGCTTCTTATACATACAACCACAAAATCGAATGGAAATGGGCAGTTTTCCCCTACTTATAATGCCCGTTTTCATAAAAAAAGGAGGGATTACTTTTTATTATAGGAACTACATTCGACTACACCTCGGAGGCTTACATGTAATTAATGGTGGTAAACCTGAAAGGAATGAAAAATCCCGATGACAGCGGGCACAATAGACACAATAAACACTTTTTTTGTAATTCTGAGGACTCAGTCAGCAGGATACGTGACGACCGTTTGTACAGATCGCCCGTATTTATACTTAATGGTACTGTATGATGGATAATGAGGGATACGTGACGACCGTTTGTACAGGTCGCACGTATTTATACTTAATGGTACTGTATGACGGGTAATGAGGGATACTTGACGACCTTTTGTACAGTTCGTCCGTATTTATACTTAATGGATTTATACGAGGGGTAATGCGGGATAGGTGACGACCTTTAGAACAGGTCGCCAGTATATATACTTAATGGCACTGTATGACGGGTAATGAGGGATACGTGACGACCGTTTGTACAGGTCGCCCGTATTTATACTTAATGGTACTGTATGAAGGGTAATGAGTGATACGTGACGACCGTTTGTACTGGTCGCCCGTTTTTATTCTTAATGGTACTGTATGACGGGTAATTAGGGATACGTGACGACCGTTTGTACCGGTCGCCCGTAGTTATACTTAATGATACTGTATGACAGGTAATGAGGGATTCGTGACGACCGTTTGTACAGGTCGCCCGTATTTATACTTAATGGTACTGTATGACGGATAATGAGGGATACGTGACGACCGTTCGTACAGGTCGCCCGTATTTATACTTAATGGTACTGTATGACGGGTAATGAGGGATACGTGACGAACGTTTGTACAGGTATGTATACTTAATGGACTTATACGAGGGGTAATGTGGGATAATTGACAACCTTTAGAACAGGTCGCCAGTATTTATACTTTATGGTACTATATGACGGGTAATGAGGGATACGTGACGACCGTTTGTACAGGTCGCCCGTATTTATACTTAATGGTACTGTATGACGGGTAATTAGGGATACCTGACGACCGTTTGTACAGGTCGCCCGTATTTATACTTATAATGGACTATTGTTTGTGTTTGTATGCATGTGTTTTTGTATTTGATGGTGTGTTTGCAATAAGGCTAAAATACTCCCGTTCAAAGCTGACAACAAACGTCGCATAGGTTTGGACAAATGTAATTGACAGTGGCATTTGGTTTATATCTCAAGGATTTTGATATAGTGGTCTTTTACGCGTGATATGTATTATTGTCCATTGATAAAAAAATATTGTGGCCAGTGTATTTTTTGTTTCTAGGATTACCGACCCTCCTACTCAAAAAATTATACAAAAGTGATTTTTTTTTTTTTTTAACAAATCATTGCCTCGAGTCAGACCTAAAAGGTTCTAATTTATACCCACAAAGAGGTACTAAATGTTCGAGTTCTGTATCACTGCGACGATTAGATCATGGATTTTGGAAAAGAAAAATAGATAATTTTTATTTATTTTTGATTATCCTCCTTCTACCATAGCCTACATTATGCTAAAAAAATCGGTAAAACAATTAATAAAAAAATACTGACCTTATAGTGAATACAGTTTACCACATCCCACACTCCCTTTATTTTTTGCATTTATGCCCATGTAGTATGGGTTTTATGTGCTGAACGAATGTAAAAACGCCCTCGCCCCACAAGAAAGAAGAAACTTCGTTTCGGCCAATAAATATATGTATATAAAACTTGCCCGAGATCTTATGATTATTTATATATATATCAAAAGTTCTTTAGTGAAACACAAATGCAGCCGCCGGATGCATTCCATCACTACTTTTGTTAACGGAATTGTTTTTTGTTTAAGAAGCATTGCTAATTTGCTAAGGTATTTTGAAAGAAAACTTGCTTCGACATGTTCGAAAAGTAGTGTTTCCCTTTAATACAATTTGAATCTACCCTCGCGCAAAAATAGAATGTTCCACAACGTGACGTCACGATGCGCCATATTGGAAAACCAGGAAAACCAGGAAAAACAAATACACGCGTTTGAATGGGGTTTATTTTAGAAACACGGATAATTCCAGATAAGGGCATTTGGAATATGGTGACCTTAATTTTCCATTACTGCCAAAAAATACAAAGGTATAGCTTTTATTGATTGATCGTATATTAATGAAACAATCGCCGAAAACCCTTCGGCTGAAATAAGGGCCCCAAACAATATGTTTATTCCGGACAACTGGACCTTATAAATGGTTTATATTTGGCAGGCCATTAAATCTACGGAGCAAAGACAACCCAGCGAATGTATGTGTACACTGACAATGTTCTCTAATGGCGATACTGTAGAACAATATATAAAGAAATATAAAAAGATCGGACAGGGAAAGTAGCATTCAAGGAGGACAGTCAATCACAAAACAGACAAACGAGAAGGCAAAAGTAATAATAAAAGCAAACGACATCACAAACACAAAAGGGTTGACAATAGGGCTACCGCCTTCGAACGGTCAGTGGCAAAGTAGGCCACTGGGGGTTTAAACCGGTTCTATGGTGCACCAAACCTCACACTTACCCTACTGTCATCCCATTAAAACAGGACAGTGTAAATAAAGAAATATCCGCCATGATCTAATCTCTAACCAACAAGGCAGCATCAATAGGCAATATAAGTAAAACACAAATATGCTCGTGTAAGTATATTACAAAAAAAGAATAGCCTAGAAGGCCACAATGAAGGTACTCAATGACTTGGCAGAAGCCAGAGCAACAAAAGAAAAAAATTAAGGGCACGACAAAAAAGATTATAGACAAACATCAAACGCCACCATCTCAGTGGGCTTTAGGTAGGCGTCATCATAGGGTTCACAGCTGTACCGGTCATTGTACAATTAAAGAGGAAAGCATAGTGGCGAACTGTAAAAGGGTCCACCACCAAGCATGCAGTACGTTGCAAAATGATAGGGTCATAACCTCTTTTGATAAACTTTTTAACAAGTTTAAAAAATATTGTATGAAAGTGATTATGAGCAAGAATCTTACGAAGTTTATAAATCACATCACCATAGAAGTCAGTTTGTAATAGTCCTTGTCGCAGTAGAGTCCTTAAATTACTTTTATATTTGGAAAGAAGATCAAGGTTACGATAATAAAAATGTGCAAAGTTCTTACGCAGTTTAAGGAAACGGTAACCCTGATTGAGTAGCTTTTTAGTTATACAAAGATTACGAATATTAAAGTCCTCAACTCGAGTACAAGCTCTTGAAAACGAATAAGTTAACACACATACACCCCATAAGAAGTTGCTCGGGGAACATCCCCATCCAAATGGGGGTAATTAACAATGTCAAAATTAAAATCATCTCTCTTGTCATAGATTTTGCTAATTAGTTCACCATTTTCAATCAAGAGATCTAAATCAAGAAAAGAAGCGTTATTATCAGATATATTAGCTTTATTAAGCTGAATATATGCCTTTAGTCAGTATGTTGACTATAATATTAATGTCTTTATACAAATACATGTCTCTAATTGAATCCTACTTTCATTTAACTCATTGGTTTGATAGCATTCTTCAAAAGATTGTTCATGCCTTCTCCTATTTAAATATATAACCTGATATGCCCGTGATTATATTTACTTGTATTTCATACGGCTAATGAAAGAAACTAATCTACGACAGTTTTCAGTAGGAACATTAAGTAAAGTAGAAAAATACAATAATAGACACCATGATGGTTTGCCTATGCGGTAGTTTAACAAAATCTAATTAATTCCACTTTAAATTGTAAGATTTCCTTACGAAAAGATAAATTCTGAATATTTAATCATGTTTTAATATTGCATAACTCCGTTATCTCCGTTAGGATAACAAAGGCGAGATAGTGTAGACCAAAGTAGTCGTCACACTAATATCGTGTTGTAAGAGGGTACTCCATAAAATATCAAAAGGTGTGTAGAAGTTGTAGTGTTTTCCATCATACGCGTCTGATTACTCGTTTACTACTAGTGTTTGATTTGTACATATGTGAGTACAACTTTGGAATGGCTCAATATCATTGACTCTAATAACCTTCTCAAACCTCTACGATTTCTTTGGAACGATACCTTTTATTTTCTGTCGCATAATATCACGCTACAGTTGTCCCTAACGTTTATATACTATACTGTAAAGACGCCATTAAAATAAACTCTCTGCTATGTGCTAATATAATATGTATTTCTTTAGAAGGAAATGTTAAGACGGACAATTTTGCATCTTTCAAGAATTGAATCGCATCTATGGATTTTTTGAATGCTGGTAGTGAATAGCAAATTTAAAGAAGCGCGTTTACTCAGAGCGTTATGGTAATTTGCCATTCACCTCAGGCTTTCAAAACTGCATAAACCTCGCAAATGTGAGGGCACATTCATTATTTTTATTTTTTCCTGTTGTTATAGTTCCAACAATAACAACAAATGGGAGGTAAGTAATGATAAATAAGTGCAAGCAAGATAAATATCGCCGTTGTATGCTCATACCGCGGAATAGTCATGTTCTTAGATTATATTGAGGAATACCTGATGTTAGTCCCGTCTACCGAACAATGAAATTTATTCGAAATTAGACACTATATTATTTCAATAGAATGTATTAAGTGAAGGTAAATATATACATTTGTTACAAAAAACATCAACGATTGTTATTTCCTGACGCACAAAATGAAATGTGACTCCTTATAAAATCCGGAGAGAAGGATGATATAACATATTATGGACATAGCGAGGTTTCATAGCACACCGTTGTAGCTTCGTCTTTATTTATATAAATTGATTGTTCGTATGCACACATGCCATATTTCCTCAAGGTATCTGTCTCTATATTAACAAGAAATATCATATGTGGAACGTTGTGGTCTAATGGTAGAGCGTTGGACCCATGATCCAAAAGTCGTGGGTTCGATCCCCGCCATAACCATATGTGTTGCGTCCCTGAGCAAGACATCGAGAGTGATTAAAATAAGTTCAGAGAGATTTCGTTGCAATCGATGTATACAAAATACGTTTAAACTAAAAAATATCAATGTAATTGACAAATGCCACAGAAACGATATTTTTACGGACGGACGAACATTCGATAAATATATGCTTTTCCCGTCGGGGGCATATTTAATGAAATATCTAGGAAAATGCAGGTAAAATAATGAACTGTTTAATAAGCGGGAACTTTAATAAGAGAGGAATTTATTGAAGAGGACAGCATATCATACTATGTGACATATACAATATACACACAAATAGGTATTAAAGATATTGATTATGCGTTTTATAATGTGTTTCGTTGTTTGTTATTTGACCATCTTTGTTTTTATTCATATGCAAAACACATCGTTTAAATAGTATGAATTTGATTATAACCCGTATTATTCCTTTATGAATGGAAGTTCACATTCTGCAACAAAATGGTGGAATATATGGTCGTTGTGGCTTAATTGTGACTTCGGGTGTACAGAACGTGCTTATATTAATACAATTATATAGTAAAACGATTGTCATCTTTTAATTAAAAAAATAGTAAAATGATTTCTCAAATCAAATGAAAAATAGGCGTTGGGCCGAGATATATAGACGACGGGATTCATTGTCTTGTTTTTAGCTCTTACGGCCGAAGGTCGGGTAATATTATAGTATGGGACATTGTCCATTGTCGTCCGTTTTTACCAATCTAGACAGGGTTCTTATGTCAATGACAGCTTCTGAATACATCCTGCGGTGTTTCTAATTATGTATTTTATATATACCTTTACATCTCATCATCGAGTATTTTTGGTTAATTTCTCTGGATGTGGACTTTATTGTTAGTTTGTTTACACTGTCGTGTCTATTTGGGCACTGAAAACAGGATAATAGCTAGGATTATGTACACATAAAATCGATTTAAGCTTACCTTTAGGCCTTATAGCCTACTGACCGTTCCAAATCTGTAACACTGTCTTCACCACTCTTTGTGTTGTGTAATGTCCTTTTTTGTAGTAAAATTAATTTGCTCTGTGTATATGTGTTTGTGAGGGCCTACGATGCCATTGCGTTTGGGCGCTTTGGTTTCTATAATACCTTTTTCTCCATTTTAGATAAGTCCGGAAACCAGTTAGATCTGAGTAATTTTACTAGAATTACGAAACCTGGTTTACTAAACAATGACATATCCTTCAGTTTCATCTCATCTTGGCCAATCGTTGGCAGGCAAGATGTTTATATCATTGAAACATCGGATCAGTTATAATTATCGGACTGAAAACAGTGCTAAGTCTGGTCTTTGAATTATTACAAAATGTTATACTTTGCTGCTTTAGCACTTTCATTTATCTCCGATCTTTACCAAACTCAACCAGATTTTACTAGTGCTATAAATGTTCAGACAAGTTTAGTATAGTTTGCCCTGTTAGAAGAGTATGATAATGGACTCCAGCTGCTTCATTTTTCATTTGAACTTTACCAAGCTTTGTCAGAGGTTTTATAAAAATAACACTTTACACAATGTCAATAACCAGACTTGAGAAGAAATATCAGAGTTGTGGCCCTTGATTGGACGAACAACGGTTTGTTTTGCTTTGGTAACACTGTAGGTACCTTATATTACATCCGCTCTTAACCATTACACTCGTTTATAATGTACATATAGATATAAAAAAGGCTGGAACAATGTGAAAACTAGCCTAGTTTACTCCTCCCTCGTCCCTCGCCCTTCCACTAACCCCATTCAGCTTCAGCCAAACTCCGTATACACTTTTCACATCCCTCGTTCCTCGCCCTTCCCCTAACCCCATTCAGCTTCAGCCAAACTCCGTATACACTTTTCATCACTTCACAAAAATGTCTTGTTTTGCTTCATTAAACATGTTGATCTTTCATTGTTATGCCTCCGAAAAGGTTTCGGTGGCATATAGTAATCGCACCGTCTGTCTATCTGTCTGTCTGTCTGTCTGTCTTTCCGGATTCCGTCATTCCGCAGTTCGTGTCCGGCCTGTACCTTCAAAACACATGCATGGCTTTTTGATTTACTTGGCACAAGTGATCACCATTACAATACGATGTGTCGCGCGCAAAACTCAGGTCCGTACCTCAAAGGTCAAGGTCACATATGCAGTTCATATGTCAAAAACAGGTACGCACTTTCGTGTCCGGACCGTAACGTCACAACCCATGCAGGGATTTTTAAATAACTTAGCACAAGTGATCTACATAACAAGACGATGTGTCGCGCGCAAAATCCAGGTTTTCAAGGTCAAGGTCACACTTGGAGGTCAAAAGTCAAATTGTTTCCGGTCAATAACTCTGGCATTCATGGACGGATTTTCAAATAACGTGGCACAGGTGCTCACCACAACAAGACAAGGTGTCGCGCACAAAATCCAGGTATGTGGCCCCAAGGTAAAGGTCACACTTAGAGGTCAAATGTCATAACTTTTGCATGCCTGGACGGATTTTCAAATAACTTGGCACAAGTACTCATTACAACCAAAGGACGTGTCGTGCACAAACTCCAGGTCCATGGCTCCAAGGTCAAGGTCATACTTAGAGGTCAAAGGACACTTCGGGGGCATTTATCACTTACATTGATATTTCTTGTTCATTTTTTTTTTACGAAATTAGTAAGAATATTAATATCAATAAAATTTCAGGTATGTTTTATTAAAAGCATTTACATCTTACAACATATCTCTCCCCAGCCCCCATCCTCCAACTGCCCCAACTGTTCATCCATTATTAGCATGGAATCTTTATTTTCAACTCGATTCAAGTTGTATTTTATGGGCATACGGGATTGATGACATCCAATCAGCTTTGGAAAGTCGAAGCATTCTTGAAACATAAGTTACAGACAAAATCATATTATTTTATTTGTATTCGTATATGAGTGTTTATAAAATGCAGTTGATAGTTAGTTACTTGTGCGTATTGGGGCCGTTGCTAATATGGATACATAATATTACAGGTATGAATTTGTCTGTTTATTAAATTATTATGATTAAAACCAAGCCGCGTTTTTCTGAATCAGTGTGTATCTATTATCGGCTGTATCTTATCTTACACGATGTCTACCAGTTTGAAATAATTACGATGTTTCTTAATAAGAGAATGCATTTGCGACGAATCTTTGTATTGAATTCGTTTTCATTGTATAATGTTACAAGTTTTAAATGTAACGAGAAAGGAAACGAAACCCGCAACACAAGCTATTGAAATGTAATCAACACATTTATTTACATAAAATATTCATTTACAGAATACACAAATCCAGTTTTTCATTAATATCCAATTTTTGAATTAAGTCCTAACACAATTATCCACTATTCCTTTAATCCACATTAGCAAGTGTCTCTTTAATCCAAAACAGCAAATGTCTCTTTAATCCAAAATAGCTAATGTCTCTTTAATCTAAAAAAGAAAATGTCTCTTTAATCTAAAATAGAAAATGTCCTCCACTCCAATATCACTTTTAGAATGAGCACATATATTGTTATATAAATCCTCTCATAGTCATAGTTTAATATAAAAGCATCCACAAACCTAATTTCTTACTGAAGAATACTGACAATTAATAAGTTACTACTCCTGAAGACTGAACAAAGTTAATGTTTATATACTATCAGAGCTTGTTGCAGCACCTTTGTTAAAGAACAATCCACATTTCATCACAATCTTCTTACTGCTAGAAGAATCTAAATGTCATCATGTAAACAATAACAAGTTATTTACTTCTAGAATTTTCTTATCATAAACATTGCAAACTTCAAAAGAAAGTAAACATTTTTGCAACATGTTACTAATTTTAATTTCCTTCAAACTCAACAATAAACATATGTATGATGCAAGATCATAAATACTTTTAAACATCTATATATTGGTAACAATAATTGACTCTGTGTTTGTAGTACAGTGCGGGACTACGATGCCATTTGCGTTTGGCGCTGTGATTTCTATAGGACCATTTTTCAAATTTTTGTACATGGTGAAACTTCATGATATAGCACACACAGTTTTAGAAGTATACTAATTCGTATACTCTAGTGCAAACTACTGAAGACAAGAAACAATTGTTGATGCTCGAACCACGTAATGGTATTTGCTGAGCAAATCCGTGTTACGGTAGTAGAACTTCGAAGAAGTCTTACGTAACTTACGGTAACGGTAGCCTTGTAAGAGAAGCTTTTTAGGAATATTAAGATAAACCCGTAAGATAATGCTCTGGGGACATTCCCATCAAAGTGGGGAAATTAACTATTTCAAAATCAAAATAATCTCTTTTATCATCAATTTTAGTTATTATTTATCCATTATTGATAGAGAGATGTAAATCAAGATAAAGAGCCTCAGAATCCGAAATGTTAGCCTTATCCAATTTAAGTTTTTTGGGTAAATGCTAATAACCAAAGTAGCAAATAAAGAATACTCAATGTTTGAATTATCATCCAAATAGTGTGAAGTATTATTAAATGCCTCGATGATATCAGCCTGCTTATCTGGAGAGAGGCTTAAAGATGAACGTTAGCCTAAATCGAGAAATCCGTGGTTGATATGTTTTTAATCATTAAATATCATTATAAATACGATGTTTACTATGCTATTGATGTCTGTTGCGTGAAAATATGTTTTCAAAGATAAAAATCGTAAAGGCGAACATGCATTGCTAAAAATGCCTGTTCTCCTTTCCGATTTTTATCTTATCTTATATATACGCATTTCATGTCAGCTACGACCCTGACAAACATAAACTAATTCCCAAATTGTTTTCCTAACAAAAAAGGCAGCATCAATAGGAAATATAAGTAAAACACAAAGATGCGCGTGTATATATAATTACAAAAAACAATAGCATAGAAAGCTACAAAGAAGGTACTCAATGACTTGGCAAAGCCAGAGCAACAAGAGAATAAACCATTGATGGCACGACAAGACAAGATTGCAGACAAAAATCAAACGTCACCGTCGTGTTGGGCTTTAGGTAGACGTCAACATAGGGTCCACAGCCTGTCCGGTCAAGCGGGCCTTATACAGATATGTATGTTATTTATGAATCCAGCATATAGTTGGCAGTTTGTTCTGCTATTCGCATACCCCAGCCTTGAAAGGAATGCACAGAGTGATATGTGTGTAAAAAACATCATAATCAGTTGATTCGTTAAACGTATTTATTTTACATCTATAGCAACGAAAGCTCTATGAACTTATTTGAATCACTCTCGATGTCTTCCTGGGTAGAACCAACACTAAGCAAATGCATATAAAGTGTCTTGCTCAGAGACACAAAGCATATGACAATGGCGGGGATCGAACTCATGACTTTTCGATCATGGGTCCAACGCTCTACCACTAAACCACAGCGCTCCACAATCAGTAGATTGAACTGGACTATACGAATTAGTGCTACCGAGTTCCAGAGATAAAACATTGACGTAGGCGTCAAACAATAATTACATTATTAGCTGGTTTATCAGCAGAAACTAAAACAAATTTATTATGAAATTCTTGAATTCCCGATTTTAAATTCTCACAAAAGGAAAACCTAGGTCTCGGAGGAAGTAAAGATGGGTTAGCATTATAAAAGTTTATACGTGTAAGTAGTATAGATAATGAGAGTACCAGGACAGTTTCACCTCGCGTGTCTTCAAACCCAAGCAATTAAAAATGTGTTTAAAAAAGCCGTTTCTCTTGGCACAAGCACACCATCGTTTCCTAGCAAAAACGATGATATGCTTGTTGCTTAATGCCTCAAAACATATATTATTCTTAATTGCTAAAGCAAACCCACTCGGGAAAACAATTCAGATACACTCATTGTCTATACTATTTACCAATCCTGTCTATCATTTCAATAACATAATATTTTGCTCATACAATTCAAGTAAAAACATTTACAAATTATCAAGCAAAAATATATAAAAAAGATCGGATAGGGAAAGTAGCATTCAAGGATGACAGTCAACTACAAAACACAGAAACAAACACACAAACAGACAAATAAGAAGGCAAAATAAATAATAAATGCAAACGACATCACAAACACAAAAGGGTTGACAATAGGGCTACCGCCTTGGAACGGTCAGTGGCAAAGTAGGTCACTGGGGGTTTAAACCGGTTCTAGGGTGCACCAAACTCACACGTACCCTACTGTCATCCCATTAAAACAGGACAGTGTAAATAAAGAAATCCCCGCCATGATCTAATCTCTAACCATCAAGGCAGCATCATTAGGCAATATAAGTAAAACACAAATATGCTCGTGTAAATATAACACAAAAAAAACATTAGCATTAAAAGCCACAATGAATGATTTGGCGGAAGCCAGAGCAACAAGAGAATAAACCATAAAGGGCACGACAAGAAAGATCATAGACAAACATCAAATCCCTCCGTCCCAATGGGCTTTAGGTAGGTGTCATCATAGGGTCCACAGCCTGTCCGGTCATCTTACAATTAAAGGGGAAAGCATAGTGCCGAACTGTAAAAGGGTCCACCACAAAGCATGCAGTACGTTGCAAAATGATAGGGTCATAACATCTTTTGATAAACTTTTTAACAAGTTTAACAATGATAGTATGAAAGTGATCATGACCAAGAATCTTACGAAGTTTATAAATCACATCACCATAGAATTCAGGTTGTGATAGTCATTGTTGCAGAAGAGTCCTTAAATTACTTTTATATTTGGAAAGAAGATCAGGGTTACGATAATACACTTTTGTAAAGGTTTTACGAAGTTTATGGCAACGGTAACCCTGACTAAGTAGCTTTTTAGTTATACAACGATTACGAATATTAAGGTCCTCAACTCGAGTACATGCTCTTGAAAAACGAATACGTTGAGACACATTCACCCCATAAGAAGTTGTTCGGGGAACATCCCCATCCAAGTGGGGATAATTAACAATGTCGAAATTAAAATCATCTCTCTTGTCATAGATTTTGCTCATTATTTCACCGATTTCACTAGAGAGATTTAAATCAAGAAAAGAAGAGTTATTACCAGATATATTAGTTTTGTTAATCTGAAGTTCTTTAGGATAAATATTATTAACCATAGTTAGAAAGAAAGGGTTGTCAGTGTTCAATATGTCATCCAAATACCGAGAGGTGTGCATGAAAGACTGCGCATTTCTTGTTAAAATTAAAGTTTGAATCGGAATTGTAGTCTATATTGTTTTAGTGACCGTCTATTAAATCTACTGACCCACTATAGAATAATAGATGGTCAACATGTGATCGCTCTATACCACTGAAATTCCTAGGATTTTGTGCGAGGTGCAAGAAACCTGTATTCACCACTATTTGTGTTGTGTATTGTCCTATTCAT
The DNA here is from genome assembly GCA_037043455.1 of Cyrtodaria siliqua. Lineage (NCBI taxonomy): Eukaryota > Metazoa > Mollusca > Bivalvia > Adapedonta > Hiatellidae > Cyrtodaria > Cyrtodaria siliqua. The sequence continues at coordinate 63,127 of JAWPHD010010521.1, forward strand.
CATTTATTTCATTTGCTATGTGTTTGTGGAGCTTTTGCGTGCCTACGGTGCCATTCTGTTTGGGTTCGTGATTTCTACAGGATCATATACTGTAGGAAAAACGTTTAGCATGTTTTTTAGATGAAATAATACTGTATGCAAGATATACTGACATTTTGGGACTTTACGGGCTTGATCCCTACGTTAATTTATTCGTTACGTCATTAAGATGTTCGATTGTTATTGGTGTGTGTTTAATAAGATATTGACATATTGAATAGTTTCTTGATTTTACAACTAAAAATGTATTATTTCCAGGCAGCAACAATAACTTGCTAACTTTTTACCCACAGTATATTTCTCAATTACGGTATAAACAACACGGAGAAAATGAAAGGCGTTAATTAAAAGCAGCCTCTGTGACAACGCATACATATTTTATATTTCAAATTAAAAGCGAAACTTGATAAAAGTAATAACTTGCCTTAATTTAAAACTCCACCGATATCGATCGGAAGCAACATGAACTCTGTTAAATCGTCATACTTTAATTACTTCTCTGGTGAACAAGAAAGTGTTTCATATGTTTTATATTAACGAGTTACATTATATCATTGTGTCGACTCTTCATTGGTTGCTTAGTTACCTATTACTTTGAAGGTATACATATTCTGGCATGTACCTTTCACATAACAGTCAATCACAAACACGCATTAAACAAACAACGGTTACAGTGTTATACCGAAGAAGCAATGCATGTGTCGTCACACACACAAACGGGTCGACAATAGGGCTACCGCCTTGAAACGGTCAGTGGCAAAATTGCCGCCTGGGGTTTAAACCCGGTTCTAGGGGGTATATCGTGAATCAAATCTCACTCTTACCTTATTGTCATCCCAATAAAACAGGACAGTGTTAATAAAAACAGTTGTTTTTTATGGTTTACATCATCTTCAACACATGTCAGGTTGGTTATATATGACGGTCGATTTCTTTTTGTGGCGAAGGCAGACCAAACACTCTTCATAGGTAGAACCAGTACTGTACACCTCCCGCCATCCGTAAGAATCGACACTTCCTCACGTACAAGTCGAGCTCCCAGTGGGATTAGAACCCGCAGCGGTGAGAGGCGAGAAGGTTTACAACGCAACGTCGTTAACCACTCGGCCACGGACAGTGTAAATAAACAAATCCTTGCCCGGTTATATGTTTTCTAACAATCAAGGCAGCATTAATATGCCATATAATACATAGATGACCATGTATGTATGAATATAAACTCAAAGTTTCAAAATATTTTGTCAATTACTATTTGGAATATGATTGTAAATATGTATGTGTATGCGTAAAAGGGGGTATAAGTATGTGTCGAGGTTGGTGTCCTAGAGCCCGTTGGTAAGTGGTTAGTATAAATTATGCTCCAAATATATATAATGTTTAATGCTTTTAGTTCGATCTTATAGATCCTACGCTAAAGAAAGTACGTTACTATTAATGAAATGCTCTCAAATAATAATATATCTATTCGAAATTAATTTTATCACTATTAATCTGGTAAATGTTTGTATAGGTACCTGAGGTTATAATCATTAAATGTGAATCCGCTATCGTATAACTCTACGCTATGGTTGTTCGTATGACAAGGTAGTATGCAAGTGTCCAAGGCGATGAGCTGTGTCGAGGTGTCCTAGGGCTGCAGGCACTAGATGACGGAGTGGTCAAGGCGCATTCTATTAGGTGATGAGCTGTGTTGAGTTGTCCTACGGCTACGGGAACTAGATGGCCGAGTGGTCAAGGCGTCTTCTATTAGGCGAGAAGCTGTGTAGAGGTGTCCTAGAGCGGGATTGAAAACAACCTACAAAGTGTGAAAGTTATTTGACTTCATTGAAACTGTTCATTCATTTACACTAATTATCTGTACATTTCACAATTGTATTCATTCATTTATTACCTGTTATTACGAACCTCTCACCTGAACACATAACTCTTTGTAAAGAGGAATTAAAGAGAACAAATGAAATCAGGCTGAAACATAAATTTAATGAATTGCAATTAGATTTGTTGTATCACATTACTGCAACAATCTCTCAGATCACGTATTGTTTCCGGTGTGTGTATTGGTTGATGTTTTGGTATATAATCTTGTTCAAGCTCCTCAGGTAAGCTAGTTAGATGCTGCTGGTAGAAGTATAATCATGTCGTATTCGTCTAGGACCTCGGTGCTGTGCTCAGGTAAATAGTGGACTTGTATTTCTTTCTCTTAAAATATCACATTAATTAATTAAATAGGACGAGAAATAGGATATACATTTATATAACCTTATTTAAGTTTCTGTAAGTATGTCTTATAACCAACAGGTTTGTTAAATAATGTATTTATTACAATTTAAACCATACTATGATTTTTAACGAAATTATTACGATATCGGCGGACGAGGTCGACAACACAAACGTCGACGTCATGACTAAGCGTCACAGTTAGTTACTTTGTGTGCGTAGTTAGTTATTAATATTTAGCGATTATGAATATTCTTCCACTGAGAAGTCCCAATCGTTCACCCAAAGAAATGTAATAAAGATGTTCATCCGTTAAGGCGAATCAATCTTATCTTTAGGGAAGGGCCGTAACTTATGTGGATAGCACGTGTGGCCTGACCCGATTGTATCGCACGTGTAAATACAGCTAACAAATCGTTTTATTACCGAGTTTTACCGTTAATCTACCGTTTCAAACCAGTTCGTTTGTCGTTTAGAAACGAAAACTGCCGTAAACGGGTTTGCAACCGCTTGAAGTGCGCATACTCACTGTTTTTCCGTTTCCAAACACTCTGAAACGGGCGTTTCCAAACGCGCGTAGTGCGCAAGCGCAGATTTTCCAAACGCGTTTTTGAGTTTTTATCCTTTTTTGCTTTTGACCAATCAGAAAAAGATAGCACAATTAGATAATTCTCATCCACGATGGATTAGTTAAAGAGTGTTTCATTATTACAGCAAATAAAAAAAACATTTTATATTAATTAAAAACAATAGTTGCGGCATTAACATGTTAATTCTTATGTGCAAACCCCATGCATTCACTCACCATTTATTTTCATGCCACCATCCTGTTCGATTTTTATATCTCCTTTTAATATATAAATTCCTCGTTTAATTAGCCGGGATTTTCGATATGCAACAACTGGTTTACTGCCATAAAAACCCGACATCGACAATCACTAATTGTTTAATCAATAGCTCGCGTAGTGTGTACACGCGCATTGCGATTTAATTAGAGACATCGGTAATTAGATATTTTCACAATATACATACTGGAAGTATCAAAAATAAATATTTCAAATTTATTCAGTTTTGTAAAAATAGTTTGTAAATGCATGGAATATACTCCGTTTACATAATAAATGAAAACAGCATTAGCCATAATGGAAATAAGGGAAAACCGGAAAAAGTAAAAACAGAACGTACCTTGAAATAAGAGATTTAAATGGACAAAATATTAAAATAGTGGATTATACGAATACAATTTAATTACTATTATTATTTACACTTATGTTAATTACAAACAATAGTTGAGGCAATAATGTGTTAATTCCTTTGTGCAAACCCCATGCATTCACCCACCATTTATATTCATGCCACCATCGAGTTAATATATGAGCCAAAGTCCGGGCTCAGGGGCACAGCAAACACAACCATAACATTTGATGTTCCAATCTCCATCCCCAACTTCTAAACCCGAATGGTTTAATCAGTTTTCAGAAGATATTAAAGAAATCAAACTGAGCGTGCAGAAAATAGACAAAATTGATCAGACTGTAAATTCTATCAACGTGAAACTCTCACAACTTGAAAGAAAAGTGACAAATATGGATAAACAAATTATCAAAGTCGAAAACTCGTGTTCGTTCATCAGTGAAGTGACGGAAAACCAAAAACAAGAACTGAAAAAAGCAAAATCTGACATCAAAAATATTGATAAAACACGAAAGTTCTAAATGCTTTTTGAGTTCTTCAGGCTGGATTTCCCCGAGCCGTTCAACATCTCCGTCCGTGCCAGTCACACCTCTTTTTCACGTCATATTTAGATTTAGATTGATTCGTTCTTGTTTTTCATTCTTCCACAATTTCATTAATGTCCATCCTCATCTCTGTATCTTCTTCTGTCGATCTCCTGCGTACACTATGGTAATCTTGACAAGGTAGCGAGCATTCTGGCTGCCATTTTCAACCGACGCAGTTATCGTTGGATGCACGTGTGACTGGTTCGTGGTCGATCATTAAAACAAATATCTATACTTTAATGCTAAATGTATGTAACGTAGTCTAGTTTTAATATGGATTTTCGGCCCGACATATGTTTTTTTTGGCCCTTTATATGGATTTTTGGCCCGCCGTTTCACGCGCTTGTGTAATATGACCGCATAGATAATGCCTGTATTACACGAAAAACGGGCCGTTTTTGTTACTACACTCAAGTGATATGAAAACGCAACACGGGAATTTCCGCTATATATTGTATGTACAATATGCTGCTTTTAATCGAATGGTACATGGCCTCTTCTTTTGGAAAAAATACTAAAACAACAAATAATACAGCAAATAGTATTCCTTCAATGTTTCATTATTCACAGAGCACGCGTTTGGCTCAATCATGTGAGCAAACTTAGGATGCAACATTTTGCAAACTATTTACGTTAAATACAGTACTGAACTAGCTCAATTTTTCAAAGAGCTACTTCAACATTTATGAAGTTCTTGTTACAAAGTGTAGTGTGATTAAAACGTCTACAACATCACAGTTGTGTCCTTTCTCTAGTTAACTGCAACTTTCTTTTTAAAACAAATCTTGGGATTTCTTTGGAATATTATGTGCAATTAAGTGTGCAGTATATACAATATATAGCGGAAATTCCCGTTTTGCGTTTTCATTTCACCTGAGTGTATATATAGTAACACATGTAATAAGCAACGTTATGGACCGGATGACGTCACATTAAACAAAGAGTGGAATATGCAAATGAGGTATAATATTTCAAATTAATTAGTGTTGTAAAAATAGTTTGTAAATGCATATACTCAGTTTACAAAATAAATGAAAACAGCATTAGCCATAATGGAAATAAGGGAAACCCCGAAAAAGGAAAAACGTAACTTCAAATACGAGATTTAAATAGACAAAATATTAAAAGAGTGGATTATACGAATACAGTTTAATTAATATTAATAATTAAATTGGAAAACGTCCATTGTTAATAATAAAGAAATAGGAGTCTGGTATGACACAGAGGAAGATTGGTATAGCTGATTTGAAAAGCAATGTTAAATGTATAGATTTCTATATAATGTGAGAGATATTACTGAATATGTTCATGTACAAAGTGGTCTCGGTGGCTTAGTGGATAATGCATTGTGGTTTGGAGCAAACACCTCTGCCCGATAATAATGTCTGATGGGAAACTTCATTCTTCATATTACCTCCCTCTGAGGTCGCTGTCTCAATATAACCAAATATGTTGTTGTAGCCCTGGTATATGTTTACATCAATGTCTGAATCATGCGCTAGAATCCAATAACGTGTTTATAATCCGTGTGAAATTAAAAAAGAATATATAATTGCACGAATAGGGAATGTACTTATGATTTTAAAGGGACGCAGAGCAATCTTGAATAATTTCATTAAAACAAGTACCTCCGGTTTATCATTTAAATATGATGTTCGCTTTAAAGAGACACATGACAATATTAAAGTGTTTGAAATGGGTGTCTCGATTTATATATCCAGAATCATGGTTACTTTAACCTGGTTACATTTAAATAAATACAATTTTAAGTATTCTCCTTTTCGTCTTACTCTACTATATGTTTTAATATGTTATTGGTGCAATTATATCGAAATTGAATAATATGCAAGTACTATTTGCTAATTACTATTCTTATAATTAATCTAATGATTGAGCAAATGTAAGTTATCCAGAAAAAACTAGCGGGACGCCGTGAGTTTAAAAAAAATCAAGTTAGGTGTATCCCTTTAAAGCTGCTTGCATATATCTTTAAATTAAAGTTAATACCATTTTGGAGTTTTCAATATATTTTCATTAAACTACCACGGGATGAATACAATATTGGTGCAATAACGTCAAATGTTGTAATATGCAAATACAAAATATGCAAGTTACGAAGAAATACTAACGGGACGCCACGAATTTTGCAGAAATCGAGATTACCTGTGTCCCTTTAATATGAATCAAGCTGATTCAAATATTCATTAAATTATTTTGCAGGTATGAAACTTATTTTAATAGTGCTTATACGCTTAAACATATCGATTCGTGTGTTCTTTTTATATAATAACTACATATAGCTATTATGACATCTATTGTGAGACATATGTTCATGGTTTAATATTGAATACAATTATGCTGTGTTATGATTGAAAAGAAAAACATTGATTCGAAATAAAGCAGTCCTGCCAAATCTCCGGATAAAAACCGGATTCTCCAGATTGTTCAGTCGCTTTCCGGATCTCCGGATTTTCCATCAAAACAAAACGTTCATGATTTAACAGCCATACTTTCACAGTTTATCAGCTATTTCCCAAATTAGTCCTGTTACGCTCCCTAGTCAGAGGAATAGATACAAGTGTCGAATCAGTGGGGTCATCCGTGTAATGCACTGACTGAATATACAATTAACACCTTAGGACATACTTAGTTCCTTCAGTGGCATAACGATATACGTAATGCAGCAATATATGTGATTTCTTTAAATGGTCAACCTAACTGAAATAGCAAGTGTGAGGAACTAGCAACTCCTTGTGTGTGGTTTTGTTTGTTTTTATTCGTATGGTGTTTTACGTCATTTTCAACACATATAAGGTTATATAGGACGGTATATTCTTTCTGGTGGAGGCAGACCACCCACATTTCCTGGATAAAACCAGTACTGTACACCTACCGCTATCGGTAAGAATCGACACTACTCACTTACAAGTCGAGCTCCCAGTGGGATTCGAACCATTGTGTGTGGTACCAATATAACAGCTGATGCTGTGTACGATGATTAAAATGTGTAGAGTTGACTTTGTATTCGCATTAAGAAAGCATCTGTGTAGAAAATTGCAATTTCATTAAAAATAACAGTTGTGGTAGAAACTAAACCAAGTCTTTCTAATCGAATTACTATGCTAATTTATTATTTTCTATAACTTTCAAACAATGCATCAACTTGTATTAATTGCATAAATAAATATGCGCTTTAACAAAATAGTGTGGAAATCAAGTCGCGTGCTCCTTATTTCCATTTAAAATGTTCTTCGTGAATTTAAAATCTTAAATTTTCAAAAATCTCAGGATTTTGTGTTAAAATTATTTGGCATGCCCAATAACGGGTTAAATGCATCAATACCCCGATATATACATTATAGTACATGTTATGAACTTAGAATTCATTACTTTAAAACACACACGAACGACAAGGAATTGTCTCAAAAGCACGAATTTAATTGATCTTATAAAAGCAAATAAATTGACGGGACACGACGAATTTAAGTAAAGAAGATCAAGATTGCCGTGTGTCAAACCTGAAATATAATACTTCGAAATGTGCAAATATTGTCGGTATTGAGCGATAAAGCCATACAGTTACTTCTAATAAGATAAACTTATTAATTTGACTTTTAAGTACTCGATTTCCTGTGAAGTTATATTATTTAACTTCTATGATTCCAGTAAAAAAGACGTTATCATACTTCATTGAAATATGGCGAAATAATTATATCTGGTTTACTGTTATTTTATTTTCATTATTTGTACAACATGATATGTGCACACAATACATGAAAAAGTACAAGAAGGGAAGTAAACTAAATTAATAATGTGTTATACGCCTTATAGTTTTAAACAGTTCAATAAAGTAAATTCTGAGAGTATTAAATATCAGATAGTTTTCGATTGCTCATATAATTATTTTGACCAGTGCACACTGAATTAACTCGCATCATACAAATAACATACACTCAGGAGATATGAAAACGCAACACGGGAATTTCCGCTATATATTTTATATATTGCACACTTAATATTCCAAAGAAATCCCAAGATGTTTTTTTAAAAAGAAGTTGCAGTTAACTAGAGAAAGGACACAATTGTGATGTTGTAGACGTTTTAATCACACTACACTTTGTAACAAGAACTTCATCAATGTTGAAGTTGTTCTTCGAAAAATTTAGCAAGTTCAGTACTGTATTTAACGTAAATAGTTTGCAAAATTTTGCATCCTAAGTTTGCACACATGATTGAGCCAAACGCGTACTCTGTGAATAATGAAACATTGCAGGAATACTATGCTGTTTTATTTGTTGTTTTAGTATTTTTTCCAAAAGGAAAGGTCTTACGTAGCCATGTACCATTCGATTAAAAGCAGCATATTGTACATACAATATATAGCGGAAATTCCCGTGTTGCGTTTTCATATCACCTGAGTGTATATTGAAAAGACATTTTTAGTTTGTTATAAATTGCCTCTTTAATTATAACTTATATCAGTATTCGTCATAGATCATGGCTGAACATGTTATGTCGCCTTATACAATTATATAATGCAATAAAGTATGCATAATTAAAATTTAGGATTTGACAATGCATTAATTCGTTCGTTAATTGTGATTGGCTGATTGAAATAAAAGGGAGTAACTGACGCTATGTCACAACATATGATTGGCCAACATATAAAACGCTGAGAACCCCAACTGTGATAGTAATGGTCAGTAATAGTCAACCCGTGAACTCTCGTAAATAACAGTTCAGGATACCAGTCCTATATATATTGATAGCAATGATTTGACAAATAAATATATTAATTAATTAATATAATTAATAAATATGTACAATGACAAACATATTAAAACAAACGTTATTGTTTTAAGCTATGTATAAATTCGCCAATTAACACAATTGCGCAATACGAATACTGTTGCATACGAACGGGTAAAATAGTCTGGTTTAAATCAGGTGGATTACTGCTGATGAAAATGATCTTTTTTACTTGTTAAGGCTTGTGTTTAAGTGTAAGTCTAAGTTTTATAGACCCACCGTCCATTGCTGAACGGCGAATCTCGACAGCGGGCACATTAGATAATGCTTGCACTGTAACAAACGTAATTTGATAATTAATGTTTAATTCATTTTCACGTTTATCATTTGCATGCGTTACATATGTTCACGTCATGCCATACTCTTGTTTTAATTCTGATATTACTACGACTACTACTGCTGTTGCTGCTTCTACTACTGCTACTACTACTACTACTACAGGAGTGATTTGTTTTAAAAGTCCACGAATTATATAGTCCTTCCGCAACTTAACCAAGTGAAAATCCACAACGCCTGTAGATATTAGAGTGTATGGAAAAGAATGTGGTCTACACATTTCAAGTGTACGCAATATCGCATCAGTAAACGGCGCTGTAAAAAAACACGGACATATTTAAATAGGTGTTTATTGGTTTGTCAACACATAAACGGTTATTTAGAGCCGTCCCAGAAGAACGGTTAGGGATACATACAAATCCGAGAACCGACGGACGAGGCTATGAACAAGTGTCTAGTACGTATAGTTAACACATCAAATTACATTATATACGAAACTGTAACCTCTGAAGGAGATGAGATTAAGGATACAGTTTTCAATCGGACATGCGTCCGCACTGGAGCGAACCGGCTTTGTGGATACATTTATAGCTCTAAGAACAATGCCTTATACACTGAGCTACCACGGTAGCTATGTTATGAAGAATGATTATTATGCATGCTCAACTTATCTGTATTAGTTGCAAGCACAGTTTAATTATCTGACTCTATTTCGATGCGATTTCATTGAATGCGTAGCGTAATACATATAAATAAACGTTTGAAAACAAATTTAATTAAAATAGACCTATGAAACACAACATGTGATGATACAGATGGACGGACAGCTCGTGTATGTGTGTGTGTGTGTGAGTTGGGGGGGGGGGGGGGTCGGGCCGGAAATGGGGTGGGAGGGGTACGACGTGGCGTGATGGGTCGGGGGAAGACTACCTATACGTTCCGTTTCAAAAGAAACTTCACATTGTCGAATCTTCTTTGTTTTTCTTTCAATTTTGATAATTATTCACCCGTTACTACACGTTCTTTTTAAACAGCCTGATTGAATTTGCGTCTACATTACCTTTAAACATGACTGGTCGGTAACAATAATTGGATTCGTTTATAATTGTATTTGACACTTATAAAGAAATATAAAAAGATCGGACAGGGAAAGCAGCATTCAAGGAGGACAGTCAACCACAAAACACAGAAACAAACACGCAAACAGACAAACACGAAGGCAAATGTAATAATAAAAGCAAACGGCATCACAAACACAAAAGGGTTGACAATAGGGCTATCGCCTTGGAACGGTCAGTGGCAACGTAGGCCATTGGGGGGTTTAAACCGGTTCTACGGTGCACCAAACTTATAAAGTTGATATATTTATTAAAAAAACATACATGTCACATGCTTGTTTTTTTTCATAAATGTAGTGAAAGGGTGGTCTAATTTGAGAAAAATAATTCCGTATAATATAATGGAAAAGCCGTAACATTTAGTTTACAGTTGTCACCATAAATATTTTATGTAAATAACGACTAAATACTTATGGCAACTAAACTGCGCGGGTGATCAGTTGGCATTTCGGCTAATTGGTTTGTTGTATAGCAATTCATTAGTACACACACATCAGTTATCATACATCAATTAATTTGATCATCAAAATGAAAACATGATTGACTGCCATTGATCCTTTGTTATGAATATAAATCATTTCTAGAGCAATGTATGGTCTCAGTTTATCGATTCCTTGCTCAGTTTATCGTTCAATAACGGGAGCGCAGACCTTCATGAAATTAATCGTAACATTTTAAGTTATTTTTAAGTTATACTATTATGTTGTTCCTTAATTGATGCTTTTTTCTTATTGTTTTTGTTTTAATTACATTATATGCATATATGTTTATGCTTCGCTTGGACCGACGTAAATATCCATTAGTAGCTATATTTTGCATGCTTTTTCCTCTTTGTTCGTTCGTTTGTGTATTTCTATGTGTGTATTTGGAATTCTCCGCATGAGGCGGAATATATTTACCTAAGATTTATCTGAATTCAAAATCCCATTTTGAAGTGTGTAAATTCATCCAAAAAAACATTATGCATGTGAAACTACAAAACGTGTTGTTATAAATGTAATAACACTTTATTACATAGAGTTTAATAACCGGTGTTTTTGAGATACGGGAAATATCTGCCGATATAAGAACGAGTGCACAATTATTGTGATTGCAAAACTTTCTCTTCAAACTCAGTACATAATTAAAGAAATATGGGCCATGTAAAACAATCATTTTGGTCTATATATACGTATCAGTCATTCATATAACTCAGTATATTGAACAGGAGCCATTTCCCTACTTAGGGAGATATTTTCAGTATCTCAAAAACACTGGTTATTAAACTATATATTGTATAATTTAAAATGATAAGTTATTAATATTTCTAATGATTCACGCCTTTTTACACCTGTTTGCACGAGAACGCCAAGACAACGTTACAAACAAAACAAGTGGAATCGGAACTCTTCGTTAATTTCCGTAATCGGTATTCCCTAGTGTCGGAATCTGAATTTAAACAATCGGAACGTCATTTGTACAGCAAACGAGTTGATATAGCTTTTCTATTCCCAGTATTTCTTATACAAATCTAAGACAAATATGTAATATATGCATGTAATAATGCAATTAGCAAAACATAAACAGTATTTAACGCATTGAAATATGTGTGTACTTTGCACAGCTACATGTTGGATCCGCGGAATGAAATTGTCATAATATGTCGATTCGTTAAAATTGTTTTGTGTATTTGTATTTATCATATGTTTATGAGTTAATTTGTTGTAATTGGTTTCTATCGCTATACACATGCTGTGTAAGCACAATAAAAAAACGTATATATAAAGTATGTGTTGACTCTTTAAACATTACGTTTGATTTGCATTTAATAGATTCTGAGAACCGAATCGTGACCAATATAATCATTTGTAACTGTTTATATTTCATTTATAGTTATTGCATATAGCTTTTCTATTCCCAGTATTTCCTATACAAATCACAGACAAATATGTAATATATGCACGTAATAATGCAATTAGCAAAAAATAAACAGTAACGCATTGAAATATGTGTGTACTTTGCACAGCTACATGTTGGATCCGCGGAATGAAATTGTCATAATATGTCGATTCGTTAAAATTGTTTTGTGTATTTGTATTTATCATGTGTTAATGAGTTAATTTGTTGTAATTGGTTTCTATCGCTATACACATGCTGTGTAAGCACAATAAAAAACCGTATATATAAAGTATGTGTTGACTCTTTAAACATTACGTTTGATTTGCATTTAATAGATTCTGAGAACCGAATCGTGATCAATATAATCATTTGTAACCGTTTATATTTCATTTATATTTAATGCATATAGTCAAAACAAGTATTAATCCTCCGCCGTTCAGCGTGTCAGTTATTGCGATTTTCACAATTAACACCTAGTACACACACACACGCAGTAAGCGTGTCATTCAATTAATGCGCGGCGGCTGTTTATTCAATCCACTTAAAGCATGTTACTGAGTGTTAATCTCATTCACGCAAAAACGCTAAATATTTGTGAGGCCTCTATAGCCCAGTGGTAGAGCACTGGGCCCACAAGCGGAAGGTCGTGGGTTCAAACCCCGCCGGATGCTGGTCTCTCCATTATCATCTTTCATTTATTCATTGCTTATCATTCATTACCATTCGGCAAAAATCCACCTTCTCGGTCCTCAAATTTGATTCATGAGTAGTTAGTACCTCACTGCTGTCTTGTGACGATGTTAGGCCGACGTTCACTGAAAGAAGGGAAGCTGTAGACAGATATTCGTTGGTTCTTCGTATGGCGCGTCTAAAGTATGCAGTGGCCAGTAGCCTAGAAGTGGCATAGTAGCTTGAATGGAGTACCATGGAGTACTAGGGGGAGGCTGTTTCACAGCAATAGACAATAACAGAAGACATATCAGCAATGTCCAAGAAACAGTACAATTCGAAGAAAAAAAGAGAAAAATCAGGTGAACTGCGGGTGAACAGCGAGAGTCGTAGCAGAAACGGAATACACAGCGAGGCTTCAGCAGAAAGTATGTCAGAACAGATCACCATCTAGTAGGAGGGACAATAGCAGAGCTGGCGGAAGACGGAGTGAGGGGAGGCGAAAGAAAGGAGCAGATATAAGGGGTTGAGAAGGTGGGCCAAAAAACAAAAACAAAAACAAAAAAAAAAAACAACGCTAAATATACATATGTATCATGTAGCTATGTAACTCATTATTTATACAACACCATGTATTCATGTAGTTTAACAAAGTATTTCTATTACAATTAAATAGTATGTGTCTGCTACGAAATAATTATATAGATTATTTATTTAGCGCATCGAAATGTTTTACTGGTTATAGGATCTGCATTCTCATTGGTCAAACGGACAAAAACGGAAACTCGTTTTTTACCGTTTGCTCAGTCACCGTTTACAGTTGAGGCGTTTTGCAATCTGATTGGCCAACTAAATATCAGCAATATGATTGGCTAATTAAAAACTTATAAACGCAAAAACTCGAAATGTGACAAACCAGTTTTCAGCAGTAAAAACGTTTGTCGACGGTTTTCTTCAATTTTGATTGGTTGATCGACAGAAAACCAGTAAAAGCGTTTGTTCAGTGCCGCATTTAGAGATCGTTTAGCTATCGTTTCAAACTAGTTTGTGCTCAGTAATAAAACGGTTCTATAGCTGTATATAGCAATAAAACATGTTTAAATCAACCGTATCTCGTACCTGACTAGATCTAATTACATTTCAGGTATTCTGTTGAAGTTGTTGATTCTAGTCGCAATTATGCTGACAACTCAAGCAGAAGGTAAGTTCATATAATAAAATCGTATTAACTACATATCCCTCATCAAATGCCCGCCTATTATCTATAATGATGTATGTCTAAATTCGCATAGGACGGTAGCGTTTGATGTCTTAAATCTCGTCTTCTCGTACCCTTAATTGCTTGTTCTCTTGTTGCTCCGGCTTCTGCCAAGTTACTGAGTATTTGCTTTGTGGCTTTCTTGGATTTTTTATATTTCATACATGATCATTTATAGGTTTTACTTATATCTCCTATTAATGATGTCTTGTTTGTTAGAGAATATAACCTGGCGGGGATATCTTTATTTACACTGTCCCGTTTTATTGGGATGACAATAGGGTAAGACTGAGGTTTGTTGTACACTAGAACCTAGTTTTAACACCTAGCATTTTCTTGCCACTGACGCTTCCAAGGTGGAAGCCCTATTGTCAACCCTTTTATATTTGTGATGTCATAGCCTGTCTTTTATGCATCTGTGTAGTTGTTGTTTGTGGTTGACTGTGTTCCTTGAATGCTACATTTCATGTTCGACTTTCTTTTATATCCAATCGTATCGTGCTGTTTTCTATCTGACGAGTTACATTTCATGTATACTGTTGAAGTTGATGACTCTAGTCGCTATTATTCTGACACCTCAAGCAGAAGGTAAGTTCGTATAATAAAATCGTACTAACTACATATCTCTCATCAAATGCCCGCGTGGTTTTTATGATGACGTCTACCTAAATCCTCATAGGACGGAAGTGTTTGATGTTTGTCTTTATTATTGTCTTGTCGTAACCTTAACGGTTTGCTCTCTTGTTGCTCTGGCTTCTGCCAAGTCATTGAGTACTTGCTTGTGGCTGTTGTTACAGGTTTTAAATGTAAGAGAAAGGAAGTAAAACCAGCATCACAAACATATAATTAACACATTTATACATCAAATATTCACTTATAGAATACACTTTCATTAATATCCAATTTTTGAATTAAGTGCAAATAAAATTATCCAATGTTCCTTTAATCCAAAACAGTAAGTGTCTCTTTAATCCAAAACAGTAAGTGTCTCTTTAATCCAAATGTTAATCGTCCTTTCAGTCCATTAATTTCCAATATATCCGGATTAGTCCAAACATCCAAGTACACTGTTATTTATGAATGAGCACAACACTAATAAGTAAATCCTCTCACAAATATATTTTATGTTTTTAAAAGCATCCAATTCAAAATTATTTTTTTACTGAATACTAATCTTCAGAACTGAACTGAACTGCTGAAATGCTCCCAGAGTCTGTTTATATACAGCCACATTTTTTTTCAAAGGTTTCCTCACTAAAACAGTACAATGAGAACAGTCCAAATCATCATAAATTAATTTATATAAATAATTTGCATAAATGGTAAACATGTTTATATCTATTCTAATTTTAGCTGTTCTTCAAGTCCAATTCAATAATAAACATGCAATGCAACACTGAGATATAGGTAACATTTTCTAGGCTTTTTTTTATATATTATATATATATATATGTATACTGAAAGAAGTTTAGCATGTACATATGGATATCTCGATTAAATAAATCTATTGTAATTTTATAATGTGAAGTGTTTCAAAACATTGGAATGACATAGGGTGATAATCTTTTTCATCTGTTATTTGTGTTCCAATGTAAGCATCAGAGTTATCTCCCATTTAGATAAAACAGCGTATTTCACACTTAAACAATACAAATATGGTAAAGAAATATAAAAAGATCGGACAGGGAAAGCAGCATTCAAGGAGAACAGTCAACCACAAAACACAGAAACAAACACGCAAACAGACAAACAAGAAGGCAAAAGTAATATTAAATGCAAACGACATCACAAACACAAAAGGGTTGACAAAAGGGCTACCGCATTGGAACGGTCAGTGGAAAAGTAGGCCACTGGGGGTTTAAACCTGTTCTAGGGTGCACCAAACCTCACACTTACCCTACTGTCATCCCATTAAAACAGGACAGTGTTAATAGAGAAATTTCCGCCATGATCTAATCTCTAACCAACAAGGCAGCATCAATAGGCAATATAAGTAAAACACAAATATGCTCGTGTAAATATAATACAAAAAAACAATAGCCTAGAAAGCCAAGTAGTGCTTGTTTCTTATCATCAGGTACAGCTACCATTCCATTTCCGAATAGTTTACCGATTACAGTACTTGCCAGGCCACTAAGTGCTCCTGTTGCTAGTGCTGCTAATACTTTTGGAGCGAGTCTAGCAACTGTTGGTAATATTGTTTTAGTTAGGAAGCCAGCTAATGCTCCCAAAAAGCCTCTGTTTTGAGACTGAAATTTCGTCTGTGTTTGTGATATGTTTATGTCCAACACGCGTCCACTGCTTATAGCTTTACCAATGTTTATAATTTGAAATGTTGTTAACAACAATAGAAAATCCCCAGTTAGTTGGTTATTTTTTCATAAGCCCTCGCTAAACTCTGTTTCTGACCATCTGTTAAATTTACGGAATAATTGGTGTAAGTCATATATATTACAAAAATAAGATATAGGGTCCTATAGAAACCACAGCGTCCGAACGCAATGGCATCGTAGGTCTTCACTGTACTGCAAACAACAACTTGATAATAAAATTAAAGAGACAAAAAACAACAGAAAGTGTGGTGAAGACAAGGTTACCGACTTGGAACGGCCAGTAGGCAATAAGGCGTACTGGTTAGCTTGAATTGATTTTATATGCGCACAATCCTCGCTATTATCCTGTCTTCAGCGCCCAAATAGACAAGACAGTGTGAACAAATCTACATCCCATCAAAAGGAATTATCTAACAATAAAGTCCACATCCAGACAAACTAGCTAAACAAACACATACAAAATAATAAACATCTCAGGATGTATCCAGAATCGTACTGAACAACCATAGTAGTTGCAGCTAAAGAGAAAACCAATCTAGGGTGCGATCAGAAAACCCGAGGGACGAAAGCTCATTCACCCACCTCCCTTAGTTGGGGTTTCAGTAAGTACAATCATAGAGTCCCAAGAGGAAGTCCAGTCATCTCACAAGTGAAAAGTGAAGCGTAATGACTGACTGTAGAGGGGTCAATCACTAAACATGTAGTGCGCTGTAAAACCAAAGGGTTATATCCTTTTCTGACGAACTTCCTGTCTTTTTATATCGGTTAAGTACAGACGTTTTAAGTGGTATTAATTTAACAGAAGCAGTATTTCTGAATACAAGTTAGATTAAACTATACCTAATTTATTGCCAATATTATAAATAAAAACATTTTCCTCGTATAACACCAAAGCATAAACGTTATATCTAGCGGTAGGAAGTGTATTTATTTTATATCTCAAACTTAGTTGCTTTGGATCAACACTGAATTCATTACTTGTGTAACTTAAATCGAAATATATCATTCGGAAGAGATTTTTAAAATTACTTACATTGAGTAAAGTACCAGTGATTGTTCAGCAGTTTGTTTGTAAGAATAATTAATAACATCTCTAAATATTCTGATGATATTATCATAACTGTAATAAACACCATTCTTGGTAATAAACACCATTCCCAACTTCCAACCTGGCTGATTGTAAATAACAATTAGCATCAGCGTCATTTAGTTTAAACGTATCTAAAAGGTGAGGATTTTGTGTTTGTGGAAGAACTCTTATCTACTCTTTGGAGATATACAAAAACATGTTTGTCATTTTTAACACCAGCCGTTATTCTAAATACAGATTCTGTAATTTGAGAACTTCCACTTTCTTGTATCATTTCACGAAGGTAAGTCCATTATGTTGACATCATGTGACTGGTCATAACGTAAGCTAAACCATCTGATTAAATATCATTCTAGGTATCCACAACACTAATTTATTAATAAATACTCGGCCATCATCCCCACTTGATTTGAAAATTAGCACATTATCATCTGTGTGTTGCAAGCTAATTTGAATTTGACCAAGGGGCAGCATATTAGTTTCCAAGCCTTCAAAGAAGGAATATTTGTTTAATGAAATTATAGAGTCAACTTTTTTATTAGTTCTGTTTAAAGCATGACGAGCTGCAAACCTCCAATTATAACCAGCTTGATCATTTCGAGATTCCGCAGCAGATGTATTGACTACATAAAAGTATTTATTTTTTCCAGTTGTTTCTGCATAATCGTCAGAAATTCCAAGCAAACTTTTGACATTAACAAATCTGTTAAGATTATTTCCATCGTTAACTATTTTTTTCATTTTGCTTAACTTGCATTTGATTAATCAATCAAGCTGCATCATTAATTAAAGCAATTATGTCAGCGTCTGCGAAAGCGGCTCCATCAGCAATTTGAAAACTTATTTCAAAATTTGCGTTATGCCAATCAAAGTAGAACTTCTATCATTTAGGGTAAATTGATAACCACGTTTTATTTGCCTGGTAGCATTTCCTGGTTGCGCTATAGGAGAATCTAACTGAATAGGTACATGTTCGTATCGGGTATTATATTTTTTACTTCGAAACATCTATATACATGTTTTATTTATTAATCGTTTAATTCTTGTATGCACATTTGTAATTTTGATTCCCCTTCCGGAAAGTAATCCATTAATTCTTGTATTTACAACTTCTTCAGTTATATTATCAGCTACAACTTTAGCTACATCTTCTTCTGCATCTGGTGTAAGTTCTTTTAACATTATTTCACCTTTTGGGTTAGGTTTTATAATTGAAACTTATTTATCAGCAGCCATTTTACCTTCATCTCCAAGTTTCTTAGAACCACTCTCTAAGATTTGTTTACCAGCAGTTTCTAATGCTTTCTAACCTACTGTTTTCACAGACTCATTAAATAGCTTTGAGCCAGCTTTTGAAACTATATCAAATATGCCAGCTCCCGTTAATCGATCAACTTGTGTAAATGTTCCTGTACAAGTGTAATACACACTTTTTTAAACACATCTTATAACTTATATTACATTAATTCTTTTAAAACAAGTCGAAATGATGTATGAACTCCATTAAAATTAATAATTTTACCAGAGAAATAGGTTATGTAAATAGTAATTATACTGTTAAAGATCGTTTTGTTTACTTCGCAGTACCCAACCTTTATCGGTTCATCTTTAAAAAAGGATATGACCTTGTAAGATCAGCTGTACCTATTTCATGAATAACATCTCCATATGACCCATCAACAATATAATTACTTATCAAATCACAGTGAATATATAAAGTATCGATACAATTTGTTATGTTTGGTGTTACAGTTCCAAATGTAGTTTCTCTAATAACTGCATCTTCGCCAAAGCCAAGTAAGGTGCGAAAGTTTGATTCTCTTAAATCAAGAATGAAATTATTATGGATGGTAACTAAACATTTAAAACTTGACAAATCAAATCGATTTTTATTTGGACAGGCGAGTCATCAGTTAAATCATCGTTTACAGTCAATGTTTCTTTTAAATAATTATCGATATAAGCATAACTGTAATTTCCATTTGTAAAAAAAATAGTTGTCCAATCTTTTTTATTGTGATACGTTATCACTTTGTTATTAAATCCTCACTAATGTTATACCTTGAGTAAGTCATGGAATTTATCTTATCAAGAAATATAAAAAGATCGGACAGGGAAAGTAGCATTCAGGGAGGACAGTCAACCACAAAGCACAGAAACAAACATGGAAACAGACAAACAAGAAGGCAAAAGTAATAATAAAAGTAAACGACATCACAACACAAAACGTTTTTCTTTGATTAACTGCTTAATTCTAGCGGAAATATTTCAAATAAAAGATTCTACATTTCCTCTTGTATAATGTTTTTTTGATTTCCATTAAATAACGCCCGGATTTATGAATTCTAACTCTATCACTTATAGTAAAATGTTCTTCAGTATTTATAAATGAATTGGTTACAAGAGTAAACGCTTGGAGAAAATATTTACGAATGTTTTTTTGCAGTGATTTTTGTGTCGGGTACGATACATAACCAACTTTATCATTCATAATGATTATTCCATCTATTGTATATTCAAAACGTAGAATCCGACTTACATTTTCTACTTTTACTTTCAACTCATCAATTATACCAAGAAGTGCTGTGTGTCGATTATCAGACTTTTGATTAAGCGATTTCATTATGAAAAGCCTTGCTTCTTTCATCCTGGACAGCTTTTAATTGCTTTGAAGCATCTTCAATCGCAGTTTCTAGTTTATAAGTGTCAACCAGTTTGTTCAAAGCAGCCTCCCGCGTCTTGCTGTCAACCATTTTCTTTTTGATATCTTTAAACTCTTTGTTGATATCGTCAACGTTAGTGTTTATTTGTTCATTTAATGTTTTAATTATTTCAGTATCGAAAGCAGTTCTCATTTGTCTTGAAGCATCAGCAATAGCAGTTTCTCGTTCATTGTTATCAATCATTTGTTTATTGATTTCTTTAATTCGTTCATTAATTCTTTCAACACCGCTTTTTATTTGCTTGCCTAACTTTTTCGCTATCTTCCAATCCATCTTCTTTTTATTCTAAACATCACCCAAAAGTTTTTAATTCATCTTTTAAACCATTTTGAACTTCAATCAATTTCTCACGTTTTGTTTGTACTTTTTTTTGTATCAGACTTATTTTGTCATCAACACCTGTTGTCAAATTGTTCATCATCTCTGGAATTTTATCAATATTATAATAACGTACAACCTTTGTTATTCTTCCCATAGTAAATTTCTTTGTTGCTGCATCATCTGCTTTGTCTGGATTGCCGACATTGGTAATTTTATTATTATCCATGTTAAGATCACTTTTTAAAACGTTTTCCTGGTTTTTACCCTTGTGAAGATAGGTAACCAGATGTTTATGTTTTACAAACTCCGACAGCACAATACCAAAATTGGTAATATTAACACTCCAAGTACTAACTTCCTCACCAAGATCGTTAAAAAGTCCTATTATATATAATATGATAAGATTACATTTCGTTGTTGAAGATACGCTTTACTAACTTCCTCGGACGATCAAGATATAAAAAGTCATACTGTTTGTCAGTTGCTTTTTTGTAATGATATTTACTTATGTCTTGATCCACTAGAAAGCATGTTTATTTCATTTATACTTGGAGTTGCGAAGAAGATGTAATGAGAACAATTTAATCGAATGTCTTTTGGAGTATGCCTACTTTTGATAAAATAATTAGCAATATCATTTTGATTACGTTCACAAACATAATCGTCAAAAATAACTATCTTTTGGGTATCAGAGTCCAAATCATTCACAGGGATAACTTTGTCATTTTGAACATTTTAATATGTCTTCGACTGGAGTTTTATTCTTTTTTGCTATTTTATCAAACCGCTCTGACAAAACCTGTGATACTTTGACTGCTCTTAGTTTTCAGCAAATAAATAAATCTTATCATAATACACTAAAGGTTTTAACAACATCTGGACCAATGTTTTTGACTTGCCAGAACCTCAAATACCACAAATTAGCATTCTGAAACAACAGTCTAGCATAAAGTTTCATATCTGTTTGAAATTGCTGTTTTCTGTCTTTATGTCATAGTTTGGAATTTCCATTATAATAATAACTAGATAATATTAATATTATCTTATTACTATTATATATGTCTGAAGTGTATTGTGGAATAAAACAAATCCCTTATGGTAAAAGACTTGGAAAAGAAAAAGAATGATTTAAATCTAACCAAGTTAGGTATTACGGCTTGAAAAAGGTTTCAGAAAACCTTCCAAACCCAAAATGCAAAAAGAACCAGATTTTAGAAAAGCAATAACAACACACCTTATCAAAAGTTAATTATCAAAAGTGGAAGAACATCATTATGTTGTTTAAATCATATCGTTGGAAGCTGGGAGTAAAAAAAATCGTTTAAAAACAGCCAAATCTGAGAAAGAAATAACATGCTTGAATAACAGAAAGTTGAACATAAAAATAAGACAATAAAGCATATGCCAATATTAAAGCAATGAAATAAAAGAACAAACAGAAGAAAACAAACACTCCGAGGCAAATAGTTAATCTTAAAGCATCTATAAAAGACATAACTCCGAGGCAAAAAGCTCAATAAAAGAAGAAGAAAAGAACGAAAAGAAGAAAAACAATAACTCCGAAACAGATAAAAGACATAACTCCGAGGGAAATAGCTAATATATTAAAAGAAGAAGTTAACACAAATAGTTAATCTTGAAGCATGAGTGACATGACTTCGGAGCGAATAGCTAAAATATTAGGGGAACAAAATAAAACTAAACCAGCGGCTAAGCCCCTAGCCAAAAAAATCAACCAAAAAGTAAAATAACAAATAATCATAGTTTCAACTTAATATGATTTCACTTATCTTAACATACATTAATTTATCTTATTTTAATCTAACTTTATATTATACATGTCTTTGTTAAAATGGAAAGAATTGGTAGATAAAATGCAAATATCAAATAATCTTGTTAAAGAATACGAAAATAAAGTTAATCAAAAAAGAATAGAAAAAAGAGCCAGTCGTGATTTATACACAGACATATTTAACCTTGTAAATAGCGAAAGAAAAAGTCAATCAGAACAGTTAACTGAGCAGAACAATAATTCAGCAATTAGCTACTCTTCCGGCAGCTATAAGTGAGGAAGCACAAGAACATAAAGCGTACCAGGGAATATCTCAGTTATTTGCCGAAGAGCCTCGTAACAAATAGAAGAACATGTAATTACTGGTAATCTAGATGCTGCAATCAATAAAGAAGTGGTGGGTAATCACGATTTACCCGTGCCATCGAAGGCAGCTAAAGATAAATTAAAATTGGGTAACATAATTGAGCGTGTTAATGAGAGCATCAGACAAAATGGTCGCGATAGGGCTGTTCTTATTAACCAAATTAAAATGGAAAAAATGCAACCATGAAAGAACAATATAAACAACTCAGAGAAAACCTAACAAAATAGTCATTATAGAGAAAGAACTGATGCAATGATAATGCATAGTGAAGTCTTTTCAGGCAAGGGATAACAACACAATACAAATTCCTACAAAGCCGACACAGATGGCCACTATGGAATGTTACAAACTGATTTACCTAAGCTTGCTGGTCGTCACAAACGTATTGCCAAACAAGGAGAAGCAGTTATGCTAGACCTATAATTAGATGCTGATTTTATAGACTTGATAACAAAGCGTTACAATAATTAAAAACACGTATTCAAAGCTGTCTCAAAATGCTTTTAAAAAACTAACAGAATTATCTTGTTTACCAATCAATAAAGGTTCTTCAAAGTTCAAGAGGATTTTAGGAGGTTGTATTGATGCTGAATATTAAAACATTCCTGCTGATTTGGTTAATGATCTAGAGTTAGTATGTGGAAGTATCAAATCAGGAAATAATAGTCCATAGTTAATAAAAGGTATTAGCAGAATTGATGAGTTATTAAAAATAGGTAACATATCATCTGGAGAACATAAACAACTATTTTCTAAATATTTTGATTAAATTATTGTCTAACTGTAATTATACATGCAACAATTAATAACAAAGAAGAATTAATTGATCACTTGACACGACTTGTGGCCACATACAGACGTAATTATAAATTGTGTGGTATTATAAACACAACATTGCAGATTTTCACTGGAATAATTGGTTGTGGTGCTGTTCTAGCATTAGTTCTAGCAATTCCTGTTTTCGTGGCTGCAGTTGGTACAGTTCCTCCAGTAATTGCCGTTTTAGTAAGTAAAACAAGAAGAGCAGAAAAAAGGCTTTGTTGAAAACATATCATAGGAGTTTTAAACAACTTCTTTCATATGTCCAAACAACTATAGGACTAGAAAATGATGATGAGGTAATCAGAATTGCCTTTAATAAAATGTTAGAGATTAGAGAACCTCTGGAAATGTATATAAGCAAAATTAGGTTGAATGGACATGATATCCAATCATAATTCTTTTGTAACGTTTTTCCAAATGCTATCGTACTTTATTCTAGTGGCTTTTGTTCTAATCGGTTTTGTTTAATTTTTTTTATTTTTAATATTTCAAATATTTTTTGAAAAATGTAATCAAATTTGATCGATCTTTTTCGGCCGTCTATTCTATCTAAAATCTTTACAATTTTATAAAACAACTCTTCACATCTTTGTCTTTTCGTGGGAGATAAATTATATTTGATCAAATGTTTTTCTATAAGGTATTTTCTAAGACAAACAGTTTACGATTGTAATTATAACCAATGAGATTATAACCGTTGTGAGTTCCACACTTAAAACAGGTACTCTTCTTATCAGCAACTTCACATTACAATTTATGCATGCATACGTGCACTTGTAGCAAAGCTTAGTCCAAACACAATAATTACAAAGCTTCGTTTTTATTTATTACATAAAATAAAATGCAATCTAAACACACTCTGGAAAATCAATTATATCTAAAACTCTTTTATAATATTTGCAATTCTTTATATTATAATATAGCATTATATTTTAAAGTTAAATAAATATAAGCTTAAAAAGCACATCTCATGTATTATTATAAATGGAACAAGTAGAAAGGAAAATCAAAAACTTCAAGAAAAGTCAAATGATGTATGCTCAAATAGTTAACTTTGAAAAAATGAATAAACCTGACAAAGATTTAATAGTTTTTAAACTTTAAAGATCTTATTAAAACAATTATATCCGAGGTACTACAATGGAAATTAAAAAAAAGAAATATATAAACAAGTTGCATGCTTTTTGTGGAAAGCAATTTCATTAGCAACTTGTGGTTTTATGACTGAGGATTCTTTTATTCTTTACTATAGCATGTTATTAGATCGAGGAATTGATATTATTGTTTATGCTGGTTAAATTAAATATTAGCTTTAAAAAAAATCTATGTAATATATAATGAGTGTTATAGTAAAGTTTTTCAAGTTGATATTGTAAATAAAACAACTTGGCAAACACAAAAAATGTTTCGAAATGTCTTGAAACTGAATTGGCACGAACAAACGGCTTTAAAATGAGTATTAATTTGAAATCTACTTTTCAAAAATATCGCATGATAAAGACAAAGGTGCTATAACTACATATAAGACAGCTTATTTTACTTCCAACGCAATATCAATCACAAACAAAAATAAAATTCAAGATGCACTAAATAAATCATTTGAAGAAATTGTAAACAGAGTTGGAAATTGGATTCAAAAGGGAAGTTGTTGGCACATTGAAGTTATAGACGCGCACTAAATAAATCGGGTAAAGTACAAGCCTTTACGAGGTAGCTCGTATTTAGCATTACCGCAAGAACTCTAGAAAAGGATTAATAATTATAAAACATGAACAAGATAATGAGTGCTATAGATGGTGCCACTTAGCTTATACGTTTCCTGTTAAAACACATCCCGAGAGAATATCGCATTATAAAAAACATATCAGAGATCTAAATTACAAAGGATTAACATGTCCTGTTACTATCAAACAGATTCCAGAAATAGAAAACCAAAATATTATACGTTTTAATACATTCGGATATGAAGATAAGCAAGTGTATCCTTTGCATATATCAAAAAATAAAGAAAATACTACTTGTGACATGCTTTTAATTAGCAAAAAAGAAAAAAATCATTATGTGTGGATAAAGAATTTTAACAGGTTAATGCATAATCAAACAGCACACAATGGCAAAATATGGTTCTGCAAAACATGGTTACAATGTTTCTCAACAGAAAACGTTTTAAAAAAGCATGGACATGATTGTCTTTCACTTAACAGTAAACAGGAAATAAAAATGCCAGAAGAAAATGAAAAGGTTACGTTTAAAAACTACAATTAATCGTATCATACACAGAAGCATATCATACACAGAAGCATATCAAAAGCATACTGATTGTGGTTACGGGTACAAAGTTGCTTGTTGTTATGATGATACATATTCTAGACCAGTTGTGGCATACAGACGATCAAACGCTGTTTATAAATTTATAGAAAAGGTGATAGAAGAAAAAAAGTATTGCAGGAGAACTATGTCGCAGCATTTTAAAGGAGATTTAACAATGACAGTATCACAAGAAAAAGAATTTAAAAAATCTAAAATATTTCATATTTCATTATAACAATCATGTGAACGAAACTAAAGAGGGTCAGAGATCATTGTCATATAACTGGAACGTTTAGAGGAAGTGCTCATGAATCATGTAATCTTAATTTCAGATTGACTAAAAAATACCGATTGTATTTGTCACAGGATGACCTTAGTGGTTGGGCTAACTCAGGAAAGAATCAATGACGGTGAATGCATTTACATAAGTTTAATGCAACTTTTAAAATATGTTTAATATATATACAATTATCTAAAAAAACAAGCGAATACACAAATGAACTATGAAAAGAATGTTCTCCTGAACGTTTAAGACGTTCTTAGTATTGTTATAAATACTGAATGTCTAAGACACTGAAGTGTTGTTAAAGCTATAACAATGTTGATCTAGCGCGATAACTGTGATGCGCGAGAGCTCATGAAGATGATGATGCGCGAATTCAATGGATGATTGTCATCAAATGCCTTCTGTAAGGGTTGATGACGCGATGCAATGATAGTTAATCTCCACTGAGATTGTGAATGATATTCCTCCAGTGAGGACTGGTAACGGGCCCACCTTGTGTCCCGGGGGTTGTCGTTAGTAAAGCCTGGCTGAGCAGGTACGGGGACCGTCTCCACCGCTTGTAACGTTAGTCGTGGAAGCTTAGCTCCACTCCTGGATATCCAAACCTAGATGGCTTACTCCAACCCTGGATGGCTTATATCCTGGATGGCTTATATCCTGGATCCTTATATCCTGGATGGCTTAGGCTGTAATTATACATACGTTTTAGCTGTCGGTTTACAAACATAACAATCTTGCATAATTATCATTACCCAAACAAATCATTATTCAATCAATATATGTAAGCTGTACTAATGATGAGTAGCAATGTATACATATTCTACAACGCCATGTATACGCTATGTACGTCGCTGTTAATCAATGCCCCTAATACATGTAATATAAACATGATCAAATAACTCATATATTACACTCACTGAGTTATGTTTGCACGCAATGTTAACAATCGTGTATTACAATCACTGAGTTATACGCCAACGTTAACTAATGCACCTATTATCCACTGTTATCAAATTAATATTGTTTTACAATTAATGATCAATTACAATAATTACATCTAATAAAGTAACTTCAAACTCATATGCTAGTCTAAAGTTATGTTTGAGAAACATCAATGCTAACCGGATGTCGTAACCGCCAAACAAGATGGCGCCGCCCACTGAATACAAATATACGATAAAAGTTTAATAAAACTACTAACCACATGTTGCCTGTGAAATTTGCCGTCCAATCTCTGTTCCAACAAAGTACCTTCGACGATCCCGGCGAAAGCTAGAAGACAATGGGTTTTATAGCAAACATTACGCCCAAATCATTATTTGCCCCGTTCAGTCCGTGACAAACGTGGCTAAATCTACAGTATTGAATCTACACGCGAGGCCCTTATACAATTTTGCCGTTTAAGGAAAATATACCTATACGTTTACATGCATTAGCACAAAACTAAACTTATGACACGGCCTCTCTGGCGGCCACTTAAAATGTGCACGCTTTTACGTGTTACATGAATAGATCATGAATATTGTGAAATTGTTTCACCTCGAACAATAGATTTTGGGTGTAACCGATACAAGAGCTATATACGACCAGTACGCTCTACCCGTGACATTTTGTGACAACATCTCCCCACTTAAAGAAAGTGCTACACTTTTAAAATTCAACAAAATGATAATTAATATTTACACGTTAAGAAACTATTAATTCTTCTGAGCAAACGAGCGACAAAACGTACAAGCTGATCGCTCAATCGCTTGAGTATGTTAACTATTACCACTGCAGTTATAACCTAATATAATATGTAATTACAATTTCAACACTATTCTACAATTGTACACTACCCTGTCGTAACATATACTACTATTGTACAATACACTGCAATACACTATTGTATTAAACCGGTCATTATGTGCGGCGACTTAAATAGTCTGCCCCAATATTGTCCTTTCCTCGGATCGCTTTAATTTTCATCCGGTAAGGCTGCAGAGTCAGTGCCCACCTCATTAACCTACTGTTAGCTACCTTTGCTTTATTCATATAAGCTAACGGTTGGTGGTCAGTCTCCAAGACAAATTCCTTACCAAAAACATATCGGTGGAATTTACTGACACCCCACACTACTGCAAGACACTCCCTTTCGATAACAGAGTAGTTACATTCCCGGGGTAATAGTTTCCGACTTGCGTAAGCCACGGGGAGACTACACCCATCTTGCTCTTGCAGTAGGACTGCACCCACCCCGATATCGGAGGCATCCGTTCTGAGGATAAACTCCTGGTCAAGTTCAGGTAATTTTAGTATTGGGGTTTTGACCAAACTCCCCTTTAAAGAGACAAAAGCTCGCTCCTGGCTTTCCCCCCAAGTTATCCTATTGGGTTGACCTTTCTTTGTCAGGTCTGACAAAGGTGCAGCTATAGCCGAAAAGTTTGGAATAAACTTCCTGTAAAAACCCGCCAACCCTAAAAATGACCTAACTTGTTTCTTTGTCTCGGGTCTTGGTGCTTCCTGAATTGCCTTAACCTTGTCGGGGTTGGGTTTCAATTTCTGGTCCCTCCCGACAACATGACCCAGACACTCTATATCTGCGTAACCCATGTGACACTTGCTAGGTTTTGCAGTCAGTTTAAACCGGCGTAGCCGTTCCAACAGATTACGTAGAGCCTTAATATGGTCTTCAAATGTTGTTGTAAACACCAGGATGTCATCTACAAAACTGTCTGTGTTGGACAAATCCTTCAGGACTTTCCTCATTAACCTACAGAATGTTGCTGGGGCGTTTACGAGACCAAAGGGCATGACCTTGAACTTAAAAAGTCCTTGCGAAGTTTCGAAGGAGGTCATCTCTTTAGCTCGGTCTGAAAGTGGGACTTGCCAATAACCTTTACTGAGGTCTAACTTGGAGAAATACGAATATCCCGCAAGTTTAGAGAATACCTCCTCAATATTAGGCATTGGCTCTGCATCAAAGATGGTACGTTTATTGAGCTGCCTAAAATCGATGCAGAATCGAATTGACCCATCTTTCTTCTTAATAAGTACGACTGGGGATGAAAATGGGGCGTTTGAAGGTTCGATGACACCCAATTTCAACATGTCTTTCACCTCCTCATCAACAATTGATCGGGAGTGAAATGGAATGGGATACCCCTTAATTCTTATTGGTTCCCCTGATGTGAGTACAATATCATGTTGCACTCCATCTGTCTGCCCCGGGTTTTCGGACAAGACATCACTGAACTCAGAGAGTAAACTACCCATCTCTCTTTGCTGCTCTACACTAAGCATGCCCGATATGTCTACATCGGCTGCTGTCTCCCTACCTACACTAGTGGGAAAATACATGGGACTAGTGTCCTCACTACTGTCTTCCTCACTATCCTCAATAACTGCAACATTAACTACGGTTAACACCCCTTGTTGCCCATTATCGGTTCTACTGATATACTCTTTCAGCATATTCGCATGAAAGGTCTTTAACTTTCCGTTTATCTCGATACGGTAATCCATAGTGTTCACTATCCCTCTAACGTAAAACGGACCTTTCCATTGTAATAACAACTTGTTATTGTCGGTCGGGAGTAACAGTAACACCTGGTCATCTATCTTAAACTTCCTAGCTCTAGCTTTCTGGTCATAGTACCGTTTGTACTTGGTACTTGCCTTAACTAACTGACTTTGAGCTATCTTACAAGTCTCCTCTAGTTTCTCCTTCAGATCTAAAACATACTGATATGTAGTCTTAACCTCATCACTATCTACTTCACCTGCCCACATCTCTCTAAGAATCCTCATGGGACCTCTAACTGACCTACCGTACAAT